>VXBX01004429.1:508111-526543 GCA_013400415.1 Scytalopus superciliaris
ACATTCCTTTCTTCTGGTTAAACACTTGGAATAGGAAAAGGTGTCTCTGGATGCCTAACCAGGTCTATGGACATTTCACAAGTCCCACAGTAATAAACTACTTGAGCAACTGAGCTTTCAGAAAGGACAGCCAGTTCTTACCCTGCAACTATGCTCATGTAATAGAAGTGATTTCTTTTTAATTGCTTTTCCAATTAACTGGTTTCCAAGACTTTCCTCATTTCCTGCAAGGATAAAAAGGATTCTCTGTCATACCCACGAATTTGCCCAGAATAAGAACTTCCATTTACTTCACTCAGTAAATTCATAAGAAGTTGCTCATGAGAAAGGATTAAAGGTTTGGGGTTTGAATCATTGGGGCAGATCTACTGAAGACTTTTGCTGGGAGTCTGAGAACTCAGAAATCATCCCAACACCCTTTTCAGCAAGAAGTCTTTTGATCTTCCTCTCATGGAGCAGTTTAGAAGCTCCCTAACAAGGCAGAGAAGACTTCTCTTTATTACACTCCAAAACCCACGTAAATTTGGCTGTCCCCTTCCCAAAGGCTTCTACCCTGCCTCCAACTTAAAAAACATAAATCATCAGATAAGCCAGGCTTGCCCATGCACTGATGAATAAACAGATGAATTTGCCATGTAATGGCTTTGTAACAGCTTCTTCAGACATGGTGTTCTCTCTTTTGTGGAATGGTTTCTTCCTAGAGGTGAATCCACGTTGCCCCTTGGGACTCCTGAGTTTGTTACAGCTGCTTCTACTTCCTGCCCAGCAGTGGAAAAGCTTTTGATGCTACACAGTCATGAACTGAGGTTTGGTGGCGTAACCCAACCATCAGCCAGCCAGCCTCCACCTTCTTTTCCTTTAGGTAAGCACAGCAAAAGGCACCAAACAACACTGAACCCTGGAACTAATACTTCATTATGACATATAATATACTTATAAATAATGAAAATTCTGAACTACCAAGTGAAGCATTTAAAAGCTTTGGACACGAGCCTCCCCATAACTACCTACAGTCTTGGAGGGCAGTTCTCTGCTTTGTAGACTGGCAATTCCCAAGGCTTTCCTCAACCGAACATATTCTTCAGAAGCCCTGTAGGACTTCTTAGAAGTATGTCCTTCCATCTCCTTTCATCACTTCTATGGCTCCCCTGTTCTCCTGCAAATTCCCAAAATCTAAAGGTCCCAACTCCCCCTCGCTCCCCACTCCTCACCAAAGGCAAGAGGCAGAAAATGGTAAGCATGCTATCTTCTATCCTGTTTCCCACACTCCCATTCATCAGAAGAAAAAATAGACATTTGTACAGGTAACTATGAATAAATCAATTTAAATACTTCTACCATCTGTCATAGTGTTTCTTGTTTCCTAAAGCAACAAATGATCTGAAAACCTGGTATGAGTTGGCTCTTCTTGGAGGCTCAGTAACTACTCACTAGAACAGAGTAGAAAGTACACTGAAGAGGTGTTAAAATGGATGTTAAGTCTCCCAAAGCAGTAAGTCTTGTACCTTCATTTTCACAGCAATCAAAATCTCAGCTCCTAAGAAATCACTGCTTTTTGGCAGCCTATATATTAGCAGGATGTGTATATTGGCCTCGTCCTTGAACTCAGATTTCTGTTTAAGACAAAATAGTTACCCAGGCCCTTTGTTTTGTTCTCTAGCTCCTGCTCTGTTCATGATAAGGACTTCTTTTAACACCACCAGATTTTCAAGAGCACTCAGCATCAACAACTCCCATTTATGCATTTAAGTAAGTCACTGGATTTGCTGCATGCTGACTGATCTTGAAGAGCTGACCCACCTACTCCTTGTGTATCACTTCACATACTATTCACTGGACTTAAAGGTGACATTGACAGACAGTGCACTGCTTGGGAATAACTTTGATTGTTAGCTACACAGGGAGAACGATTCTGTCATGGTACAAAAATGCCTTTCATAATTATACATTCCTCCTCATATCACTGAAGTGTATAAATTTAATATATTGTACAGATTTCAATATTGAAAATAAAATAAAATTCACAAGTACCCTCATTTTTCAAATATTTGCACAATTCATCCAAGGTTGTAGCAGATCATGAAATGGGCACTTCTCTGTGCACATGGGCACATGTGTTTTAATTTGATACTTTCTTGATATTAAAACACTTGGGGGTGGTCATAATTGAATAACTGAAGGGAATATGCCATGATTAAAACTGCACAGCTTTTGCTTCCAGGCCTTTCATTAAGAAGGTAAGAATTCATATTCTTCTGAAAACTAAAGAGGAGACATGGGCATTCCCAGTTGTTGTCATGGATACAGCTGCTGAGAAAAATGTCATCGTACCCCTGCAGATAAATGCGTGTGCCAACTGCTTGGAATACGTAGTGGCAAAACCACCACAGATGTTAAACATTCTCACACCATGTTCCTCTTGAAATGTACACTAAATAAAAAAAAAAAATAAAATAAAAAGTTATTTTTAAACATAAAGGTTATGGCATGAAGGAAGAAAAGGCTAGGCAGTTAAAAAAAAATGTTGGCACTTTCATAGTTCATGATGTCATGGAGGAAAAAATATTATGGAACAATAGTATGAGTAAAGGATCAGGTGTCAGCCCAACTTCAAGTTATCTGGATTTTGTCAGTGTGTGTTATAACAGGATTGTTAACTACAGTAACTGTATTTCTTAGGTCAATGGACAATTAAAACCAAACCAAACAAATAAAAAAGGGCAACAAACACACACTGGAAAACTATCCCAGGGAACCTCTGACCCTGATTAGACTATCTCAAAGTGCTGTCGTTTTTACAAGGACTAGGGTGCTTTGAATCTCGTTTCACTTCAGCTTTACATTAACTATTACTGGGGACACAGATCACCAAACAAGCAAACCACAAAAAAAAAAAAATGAAGCTGTTGAAAGCACGAGACTGTTCTTCATTGGTTCACAGAGTCACAGAATGGCTTGGGTTAGAAGGGACCTTAATTATCTAGTTCCAACCCTCCTGCCATTTTCCACATCCACTGATCTCAGCTCTGGACTGAAGTAAGGTGATTGCCAGGGTGCTTCTGGAGTGTTGCTGCACATCCCTTAGTGGGACTTCATTGCACCATGCAGGCAGGCTTTGGATTTTTCTCTCCTGGAGAAGTAGAGGCACACAATGCCCTCTCCCTCCACACATAATCTTTCAGATACCATGCTCCTAAATAAGCACAGAGAGAAGGGAAGGCAGGCTGCTCCTAGGACAGTAATTGCCTTGCTTCCAGGGCAATCATTACTTCAAGCATGGAACTCCAAGGACTGGTAAGGATGTGGAAAGGTGAATTTGGCAGTAAGGCACATGAAGACAAGAAAAGAGAAGGACTGAAAAAGTGGCCTGCAAGCAATGTAGGAGAAATCATCCCAAACTGAGGAGCTAGTTCACCACTGTGCAAAGACCAAAGAAATAAGGAAGCAGAACTGAGCACCCTGTTATAAATCTCTCCTCCTAAGTATTTTGGAACAGGCCTAAACAATACTATGCTGTGTTTTGCAGAGATTTGTGAGCTATCGCTAAATGAAGCACGTTGGAACTGGAAGCAAGATAACTGCTGTAGCATGACGTAACACGTCAGCTAATTAGCTCTGTTAGGAACAAAGCTGAAAAAGGCTGCACTGGATCCAGAAGGCAAGCAATTCATTCACAGCTAGCTAGGGCACCTCAATACAGTACTACTCTCCTCCAGACAGACACCTTCTTGATGTACCAGATGAAATTGTAAAGCCTGATACAGTAAAAATCATCATCATCATCATCATGACCACATGCATAGGCACAGTTTCACTGGAAAAGCAGTTGAAGTACATGCTGTAAAAAAGAAAGCTGAGAACATCCAATTAGACCTCAAAAGCATTGGTTGTTTCACCAAACTTGGAAGAGAGCTCCTCTGTTTACGAGCAGGCAGAGCGCAGATCCTGCCTGAGCACAGATTCTACATTGCTGCTTTCACAACAGGTCATGATGTTTATCCTGGACAAGAAAATAGCTGTTGATCGGCATTCTGCCATATCTGATCATCACTATGACCCAGTACCCTACCCTGGTGCTCACTGCAACACAGAAGTCCTTTGAAGCTATCCCGTTGTTGTAGAAAAGTCACAAGAACAGAAAACAACTTTAAACAGCTCAGTCATGGCAGCCATCCCCCCTTCCTATCACTGTAACCAACAGTTTGACACAGGCATGTCAAAGAGGCATTTAACATAATTAAACTATAGAAAAAAAAATCAAAAGGCATTTTAAACTAGTGTTCAATAGATTCTATAGTACCCATCTCAGCTTACGAGTTGTAACTTCCTTCTTTAGGAATTAAAATGCATTCTGAAAAATCCCCAAGTTCATTTGAGAGAAGAAACAAAAAAGAAGAAAAAGAAAAGAAAAAAAAAATCTGGCCTTTCTAGTTTGACAGAAACTTTAAGTTCAATTCTTAAGTACAGATAATTATATCATCACAATACACATTTCAGAACCCACAAAAGGGAAATTTCTTAATAGTTACAGAAGGCTTTCAGTAACTTGAATCCACATTGCATCCCAGTCCTTTGATCCCACTAGCCTACTACATCTCCCCTGTTCCTGTAGCAAATGATTAGGGTAATAAATGTTTTTAAGTTAAAATAAGTTCATAGCCTCCAAATACATAAACAGTTTAGAACATCATCATTTCACTCCTGAAAGATGGAAAGGGTTAGCTGGATTTTTCAGATAAGTAGTCATGTTTTACTATTTGGAGTCCAACAGCAGCAGTTAAAAGTATACTAAATTCATGGAAGAAACCCACCTGAAGAGAGACAAGGAAAACAAAAAAGGAGTGCCTCAGAAGCTACAGATTGCAGAAAAATAATGAAAACATTCAGACACTGAACACTGCCCTCAAGGCAATATCCTCCCTTTTAAGATCCACCCACAGAATTAAGCCTGTCCTGTAAGCACATCTAGTTTCCGTGAGAAAAGCTGTCACAAAGCCATTACAACAGGCAACACCTGATATGGTGCTAGAGACGAACAGGCACAGGTCGTTTTCCTGACTAAGCCACCCCACGATATTTTGAGGCATACACAAGTGGCAGCCAGCAAAATCTACAGGCACTTAAATCCTGCTCCTTGTTGGCTATAAAATTTTGCAGTGTGATCTGCTTACTATGAACACAGATGAGGTGCATACTAATCACTCCGCACAAAACACTAAAATCACATGCACTCTCACTTCTACTCTGCAGGTACCCCTTATTTCTCTGTGTCTTGTTCTCTGTCCGAAGCAAGAGCTTACACACAAGTGACTCAAGTACTACGTCCTTCCTTGCTGACGCACTGAAAACCCTCTCCTCCACTGAGCCTTCATTTAAGCTTCTCTTGGCTGTCATGACACACAAAGACACCCTTACAAGTTATAACAGTCCTCTTTTTTGGCAACATTATGCCCATGAAGAAGACAAAACAAAGAGGTCACTCACTAGAAGAGACAGTCAAGCTAAGCATTCACTGGGATGCGTACTTCCAGGTCTCCCAGACATTGCCCAGAAAACCTGTTCTCAAGTTACTTTCTTGTTTGCAAACAATCTCTGACTCTGCTTTGATCTACCTTCAGCAGGAAGCTGCTCCACACATTACATTCCATTTCAACTGCACTGATGAAATGTGCAGACTGCCCTTTGCATCCTGCACTCTTGTACATGGAAGCTTTTAGGAAGGCTAAGCATATCTATCCCCATTGTTCAAATCCCAGGATGCTGACATTTCAAATCAAACTCTCCTCTATGCAACTTGTGAAAATAACAAAGATAAAAACCTCCCACCAATGCTCAGGCAGCTGCTTGCCTAGATGCAATGAACCTGGCACAGGTTGCCAGGAGACTGCAATGATGAGCAGCATTTATTCCTGAATACTCTCAAATGAGCTTTCACTATATATTAACTTTGAGCAGTAAAATATTCAAGACCACAGTCTTGTTTCAGTTTAGAATTCACTTTTATTGCCAACATATAAAAGGAGATAGTTGTAACAAACATGCATGATGTTCTTAATAGGTAAAGAAAAACATTTAAAAAAACCTCAGAATAAGTAATTTTCAGATAGCACATATAGAAATTCCCCCTGTAACCTCCATTCCCTAGGGTAAAAATTAAGTGCAGATTCAGTGAAATTTAGGAGGCTATAAAGAACAAGAAAACTCAGTCTATTACAGGATACTGCTAGTGATTTCAACCTTTCCATCTAAGAATAAGTGTATTTAGCAATTAAAACAAAAGCCACCATTGAACCTCAGGTGTCTACTAGTACATTTTTCCTTATTTATATCTATCAAGATGAATAATAATGTTATACACTGTGTACTACCTAGAGAACAAAAGTTCTATTATATGTATTCCAATAAGACCTAAGAATATATGCGAGGTTGTAATTGTTGATCAAATTTTTCAAGCAAAATTCAGTGCTGCCAATTACTTTTTCCCCCCCCGTGGATACTGCATATTACTTTTGCCGTATAGCTTAGTATAAATTTCTTTCTGTTTAAGTTACATTACAGACCTCCTCAATGAAAGAAAAACACAGAAGTGCTTTTCCATACATGACAAAATTCAGAATTTTGTCACACATCAAGATTCAGAGTATTGCTTAACACCATGGGGAGAAGAGTTGGAATCAGTATTTCTCATCACCATATGCTGTGGTAAAACTGACTAGTGGTGTTAGCAACAACTGATAAAGTTTTTGTGGTCCAAGGTCAAGTAAAATGAAGCTTGGGCTCAAACAGCAGACAACCTACCAACCAAGCAGCACAGTTTGAAGAGTTTTATAATCACTTCCATGATAAACCATTTACCAGAAAGAAAGCATTAGAAGTATATCCAGAACATTAATGGCCAAGACGCCTACATTTTATCAAGTCCCTCTGCCATGCATTTCTTTGCTGCATTTAGATGGGTCTTTTTCTCTACCATACTCGTGGCTTCTGAGGCATCTGTCACCACCTGCAAGAGGTGAAGATTCACCTCCATGGCCAGACCCACTGTTGTAGGAAGAACGGGGAACATGGTGTGCACTATCCAGGCACCAACAACTGCATCTTGGTCAACTGTATGTTTTTCAAACCCTAGGTCAAGCATGATACAGAAGGACACCAGAAAGGAAGAAGAAGAAGAAAAAAAANGAAGATAATTTAAGTTGCAATTTCTCCAGAGTTTCTCTTCAAGTTCTAGCTTTCAAGTATTAGCTAAAGCAGCATACAGTCTTACAGCAAATAAATCACAGTCATAGTAGAAAGACTTTTCAAAAAGAGCAATCAGGCCAGGGAGGTTTAATTTAGAGAGAGGAGAAAGACTTTAGACCTTGATAAGGCATGACATGATTCCATGGCATTGATCTGCAATCATACAGCTTTATCTGTAATGCAAACAACAAGTTATTTAGAATGTTCCAAATTAGGTATAATAAGTGTACATTGGCACACTACTAAATCTATAAATACACAGCAACCACACCATTTCACTCCTGTTTCATGTTATAAGGTATGGGAGGGGAGAAGAAAGGCACTTTCCTTTTCTAACATCCTTCTTGAAGTTATACCATTGAAAAGAAGTAATTTTTTTTTTTTTACTTCTGAAGGTATTTTATCAGGCCTTTAAATACTGACAAATCTTCCTCAGCAGACACAGGTTATCCTCAACAGATACATAAAAGGACGAGAGAAGACTTAATTTGAAATAAATCAGGAACCATGCTCTATTGATCTGTAAGACAGTCAGAGAGACACGGCTCTGGGCAACCAAATGTTGCCTTGAAAATGTCCCTGCTCTGTGCATGGGGGTGCGACAGATGACCTCCCAAAGTGCCTTCCAACCCAGACTGCTATTGTGATCCTGTAACAAATTTCATAAATATTTTTTTCTATAAAAGGTCCCTCTCTATAACCTCTCACACCTACACAGAGCAATTTAAACTGAGGATCAGCTATAAATAACCTTGGTGTATATTTTGAAGAAAAGGTATAATCATCTGTAAAATTCAGAAGAAGCTCATATGCCTCATGCCCTGGCTGTGACTTATTTTTATTTCTTTTTACTCAAATAGAAGAATATATGATTTCCTTGTCATTTCCAACACCTCACTGTGAAACAGCCTCTCAGGGACACAGATTTATCACAAGCTCAAAGGGTAATTTGAAATAGGAGCCCTTTGTAAAACTGTTGGCAGCAGATCCCTGGCTGACAAAGGGTGGGGAAGTAGAACCTGTGACGTGAACTTCTTTTATCTCCTCCTCAATGGTGCACAGAGCAACCATATGAAAAAAATAAAAGAATTTTTTGCATTTTGTGCATGGTTTGCATGCACACACACACGTGCACAGAATTAGTGGGCTCTAATTACTGATCTCTGTGCCAGAAGTAAAATCATCTGAAGCGCACACACAAGCAGGACTACAGAAAAATGCAAAGCTTAAAGAAACTGGAATTACGATTATGTATTCTTTAAAAACTAAAAAAAAAAAAGCTATTCACTGCAGTTGCATTTACCTGGCAACAGCAGGTAACATGAGATAATACACAAAAAGCACTGACGGGTCTTTAAGCATACAGCTTGACATTGCCAGCACATTTAATAGTTTGCTTTTGACAAGAGCTCATCAGAAGTTCTGTACTTACTAGGATCTTCAGCTCCTTTGAAATGCTGAAGAAGAAGCAGAACAGTTTTGCAATGCAGCATCAGGGGCATAGATAGAAATCTGACAATCCTCTGAAGCATGGAGCATTTTTTTTAATGTCTTTTATAAATTTACAAAGTAGGGCAAGGGAAAAACCTGTCATCTAGTAGATAGGATACAAGTACAGACCCTAATTTGTGCAATCTGCCTTTGAATTTTTGAAAGATTATTTGCCAGTGGATTAGGGAAGGCTGGAGACTACCAGCCTAAGCAATAAAGCATCTCCGGTATAAATTTTATCTCACCTGCACATAGTCTTGAGGCACATTTTGGTCAATGTTCTCTCTACAAAATGTTAACCACTCAGTAAAAGTCTTTTCTTTGCTTACAGAAGCATCATAGAATCATGTTTATTAGCCCAACATTCATTCATAACCAAAAAAAACCCCAAGATCAACTGAACTTCATTAAGCTTTCTTAAATTCTGCTTTCCCCATGTAAAACCATCATAATGCAAACTTCTGGGTTATATGCAAAGTTTACTTAAACAAGTTTACTCACTCAGGGGGAATAAAGGCAAGTTTAACAACATCAGATAGATGGTTCTGAAAGTTTTTGTCTGCAATGAGAAGCTGTGTAAATGACAAAAATACTTTTTACTTCCTTAACAGTTCGGATTTAATCAGAAATATTGGTTCTTCATCTCACACCCAAGTAAGGCACTCACACCAGCTCTCCACTGCAGATCTGCATCCCCTCTGCATTTGTCCCAAGCAGAATCCACATATTATAAGTTTATTGTTAATAGACAATAGAAAAAATTACTATTTACACCATGAACACCACCATATTCTTTCAGTGATGGGATCCTTGACTCACAAACCCCCTTTTACCCTTTGTGTCCCTTTTTCTACTTTAATAAATCTATGAGACCGAGGCAAATCAATGTTTGTCTAGAGAGTAGCCCATGTGAAGCTCCCCGACACATCAGGCAAAAAATGACAACAGCTGAAAAATCATCAAAAAGGGTGCATTAGTTTTCAAGTCAATAGCTCCACAGTGAACCATCTGCTCCCATGATTGATCAGTACCACTGAAGGAGGAGGCAGTAAAGGGTGAAACTATTAAAAGGAGTAACCTCATATATCTGCACCCTCTCCAAGACTCCACACCCAACAAACTTTATGGTCTTTGGCAGTTCCTCTCTTTAGGGGAATTATTGGGAGAAACCTTGCAGAGGCACAGACTGAAAGGAAAAGACATGTCACCCTTTCTCTTTCAAATTCCTGAAGAAACCATGACAGCAGCGGGCAGGAAAGGAGGGAGAGAACACAAAGCAAGATGTCTCTATGGGAGCGTTAAAACAAACAGAGAAGTATGTGCCTGTCCTCACGGTCAACAGAGAGTGTGCACAGGGAGGGAAGAAGTCTCTGCCTGAGGGGCAGCTGGGACTGCTGGCTGGCCATGCTGATCCTTTCCAACATCCTTAGCTGAACCAGAGCAAGCCACCCTTCTCACTGATCTCCCTCTCACTCCAGAGTATCACAGCAGCAATAAGGACTACCAGCTGTCAAACTGAAGCCATTCAAACTCAGTTGCTAAATTTAAGCAACCACACAACAGGACATAACTGACCAGAGCAGCATGACAGTCCTTTAGATCCACTTAAATCTCTGCAGGCATGAAAAACCTCAGCAGATCTTCCCAGCATGGAACTATGCCAGAAGTGCAAAATGACACTGAGGGCACAGCCGGTTCTCCCCAGCAAGAACATCTAGAAAGACCCTGGCAAGCACCGGACACACATCCTCCCAGTGGCTGCCCACAGAGGGGCTCCTGTTGCTTCCCACCCGGCAAACATACAGGGAGACTTGACACCAGCAAGCTACTACTCAGTTTCAAAACCCTATTCAGGTTGCTAAGTGACAACAAAGTAGTGCGATCTCACACAATTTGCAAACCCCAAGCGCTTAAAGGCAAGGAAATGAATTGTCCAGATCATCATAAATCTCATGCTGCCCATCTAATAAATAAATTCTCATCAAGTGTAAAAGCTTGCTGTATTCATTACAACAATGCTAACTCTCCCAAGAGTACAGCTCAGGTTTTTGTTAATGCGCTTTCAGTATCTAAGTGGTGAAATAATCCAAAACAGAAATATTATTCAAACAAAAAACTTAGCTGGAAAAATAAATTATTTGCTCTTTCTGCATAATTGTGCAATAAATCAGGATAATTCCTACATGGCAAAAGTTTTGTAAGTCAACTATGTTCTGACTTCATGTACAAAATTTTTATGGCCTACATACAACGAGCACTTAAGCACTGGCTTAATTTTAAGAAGTAATTAATCAAATGAAAGTGTACAGGACAACTGAAGTGTTCCAGTACGTGCTTAAATGTTGCACTAGAATAAATCTCTTAATTAATTTTAAATAGCATCTAAGGTAGTGGTCTTGATTTTAGCATATCAATGAAATAATATTTATTTTGGGTCAACATTAAGCTTGTTTGCTGTGATAAATGCAATGTTTACATTAAGAAAGAATGAGGTTTCTTTTTATTATGATATGGGTGTAATTTACGTGNGCAAATTGAGAGTCATGGCTTGAACTTAGTACAATAGAGCTATGGTTACCACACTGTTATTTAATAGCCTGTTCTTAGGTTTTTAACAGAAGATTTTGGAAAATGTAACTGACTTTTTGAGGCTGGAGAGGAAAGGATAAAACAGTAGTGTAAGAAGGTGGCAAATACAAAAGCAAAGGAAACTTATCTCTCTTAATAAAAGACAAAGTCCACATACCAAGTATCAAACCGGAAAAAACAAAAGCACAAACAAAGCTAGCCATTCTGTCAATAACTTAATAACATCACTTCCCTCTACTTTACAAATAATTACAAAAAAATCTTAAAAAATTTAATGGCCAACCACAACAAAATACTGGTTTTGTGGTTCCTTTGCCAGTAAGCTACAGAACTACTCTTTTACATGACATCAAACTATGTCTTAATTATCTGTATCAGAGGAAAACAATCAAAACAGCATGACTACAGAGCATTCTCTTATACCCAAAACTTCATATTCTGAACTTCACTGAATCCACACATTACCTTCTCGCTGTGCTACAATTTTAAAGTCTCCAAACTATATATGTTCTTCTATAGATTCCTTACCAGAAGCACCGTCTGTCAGAGTTTAAAGAAAATGTGAGCAACATTGTTTTAAAAAGGAATGTATTTTTAGCCTTTGGGAGCATTCCAAAGCAAGAACATTGGTCTAAACTGACTTTTATTGACTTAAGCTAGTCAAGGCAATTTCAGTACTTCCCTCCAGATACAGGCTTTGTGATAGCCAGGCAGACTATTCTTTTAATCACTACTTCAAGTACAAACCCACTGTAATTCTAGGTATTCTGCTTCAGATATCCAAACTAATTTGGCTAGTCCAGCCAGTCATCCAGTAGTCATACATCAGTCTTGCACCCTGCATTCTGACCTAACTGTTGGAAACAATTCAAAATGTTTGTAAATTATCTATATAGCCTTACATGGACAAAGACCCGTCTATAGAATAGTCCGTTCTGGAGCTCTGGCATGACTGTTATGTTTCTCCAGGACTGTGCACATCAAGTTCACAAGATAAGGCATCTCAAAAAGGGATTCCCAGTTGTCATTTATTCTTGAATTAAGTCTCTTCTTGTGCTTCTTCAAAAATAGGAATTCTCTCTAAAGGACACAGTAAATTCAATGTTTCACCCGATCTTTTTGGCAGAAGAGCATTCCCCAGCTCCTTGGAACAAAACACAAAGCAATCAAAATCTTATATTAAAGATGAGAGTGTGGTTATCTTGTCTTTTTTTCACATTCACAGCTCACCAGCTGGCTGAGGAAGGAAAAAAAAAAAAAAGAAAAAAGTGTAATTCATGTTATCTTACAGTACAAAATAGCATTAAAACTTGAAAGATTCCAGAAAGGAAAAAAAAATAAAACCCCCAAAAGCGACATTTTTTGAAAACCTGCTTGCAAATACCTACTGAAAAACGTTACAAGCTCCTCCTTTCTGGTACTTAGCTAGCAATTTAGGCTTTGCCAATACATGCATCACTAAAATGCCTTAGGAGATTTCATTTCAGTTTTACACAAACACGTGTCAGAATCTGGAGTGGCAATGACCACTGTGCCTTAAATAGTGTAACTCTTTCCATTCTAACCCTGCTTACTTCTACGCAGTGTGTTCAGTCATTTTTAACTTCCCCAAACTATCACGTCTTGGGCTGAAATTTTCCATTAATGTACTCTTTTTTGAAAGCTTATGTAGAGACACAGCAATTACAAGAATCAATATTGCACACCACTACATGCTGGTTTTTCTGGTTTGCTTTGTCCAGGCATACTCTAGAACTGAATAATACGTACCGGTATACAAAAACTTTGATCTATCGCCCTGTGCCTAAGTATGCATTTCTGCATGTATCGGGAACATACACTAATGAAGTGATTCTGAACAGCTCACTTGAAAAATAGGTTAACGTCCACAGGATGCAGAGAGGGAAACAAATTTGCCAGATTTTACAACAGTTGTGAAAAAAAAGAAAAGCTGGTGAAACCTTTTACTAAGGACAGATATACAGTACAACTAACTTAACTGCGGAATTAAAATGATGGAAAATATGAATACTGAAGACAGGTATCCTGCAGCACCCTTCGGTCTCTTCTGTGAACACTACCAGGTGCCAAGGACTTGAGGACGATTGCTATGCACTTGGTTGCTTTAGTTCTGCCCCGTGCTGCATTAACACGATGAAGTTTAGTGACACTATTCATACTGCCACAATTGTGGAATAAATTACAAATTACAATGCATTTTGAAGCTGTGCAGATTCACACAATCCTAATGCATATAAAGGATCCCCACTGGGGTACACTTTTCTCCCGTGGCATTTTCCTGAGAACTTCTGGTGCATAAAAAAAAATCAGAAAGGAATCAACCACTATTTAGTTGAGTAAATTGGGACCCACCAAAACTAGGCAAAGCAGATTATAATGCAGAGAATGATGCTCATGCAGTCTAATGCTGGTATCACCCACAGCACTTCACATTTAGATGAATTAACAAGCTATGGTAATCTGAGAGAAATGTATACCAGAAACAAACAGGAAGTGACTACTGGGACTTGGCACTGTCAAATGTCACCATATGGAATAGGTTAGAAACTTTTTGAAGGCTCAGTTCCTAAATGGCTGGTGTTATCCACTACGGCAAATAAAATCACAGTGGGGAATTAAATTAATTTACATTTATTACTCCATAATGATTTAGGATCTCTAAAAAAATACACTAAGGCCTCAGATAAGAAAATTCTAGTAACAACTCTTGTCATTTAACTGAACAACACCATATTATCTCCATTAATTGTAACACACTCATGTTTCTGAACATCTCCCATGTTACAGGAACTTCATTACCAACAAAAAGCCGCTGGAGTTAAAGAGAGGGGAAAAGCATTCTCCCACATACCTTACAAGGTGTTTATCCCACTCAACACACCACATTTTCTTGCATTTCCTGATTTATACTTTCTACTCCAGAATGTCTTCGTCATCCAAAAATAGACACAGGCCAGATACCCAATGCAGATTTGAGTGCACAACATATATCCAACAGAGCTTTTGCATTAACTGGACATGGGCCCATTATAGTAGGAAGCCAGGTCAGTGATAAAAGTGCTATTCTTCATATCCACTTTAGCAGAATCCTCAAGACAAGAGTAGGAACTGCAACCATGCTCATCTGACAACTCTACTTCCAAGTATCCAGGGACTATTTCATTTATTAATCTCATGCCCATCCTCAAGGTGAGTAGGACTTAAAGAGCAAAAGTGTCAGGTCTAATTTGAGCCTTCCCTTCTCAACATGTTTCAGCTATAAAGAACTGAAGCAAGGCCATTTTTTTAGGGAATGTACTTTGCACTAATGATTAAAGAAACTAGAAACCAGCTGATGACAGGCAGCTTTCAGGCTGTAGCCCCAGGAACTGAAGTCATTTGTTTAAGGAAGGCACTGACGCTGTCTTAACCAGCATCTTTAAAAGTAAGGAACCAAGTTTAACACAGATGAATGGAGAACTTTCCATGACTTCAATATCCAATATAAACCTGTTAGTACATCATCACACATACTGCTTCAAAACTGACTACAGTTTTCCAAAGTTCTCAAAAAAACAAAATGTATATTCTTAAAATGTTTTTACCAAAACACTTTTTATATACTAAATATTCAGTTCCCCAGAACAAGGGGGAATGGTGAGTAGACATGACCAAACCAAAAATTGTTTCAATGCTCTCTATTAGGGATTTTGGCTCAAAACTGCTTAAACGCCACAGGGTACCTGTCACCTATCTATTCCCTTTCATTTCCTTCAGGGAACATGTACAAACTCCACAGATGCAGTAACTTCCAGAATGAGGTTTAAAGATGCTGTCTTTAATCTCACAAAATCAGTTTTGATCCTGACTCCCCTAAAGGTATCTACCACTACAGTGTCATTCTATAACCAAGCATAGGCTTGGGCAAACAGTTCCCAGAGACAAGCAAAATGTTAGTCCTTTGCACCATGACTTGTTCTCTCCTCCTCAAGTTTGCAGACACCAAAACATGTTGATCTTCAAATTTTCCATTTGGGGTAATTGACATAAATCCCTTAAAATACTCTCAAAATGTAAGGAACAGATATGCATAAACTAAAAATGCACCCATAATAGAAGTTACAATGATGGCCTCATCTGTTTCTCTTAGCAATTGACTGTAAATGTAGCTCCACTGAAATCAAGTGAGCAGTTTGTCAAGAAAGTTGCTATTCACTGTGGGCAAGCTACTGTAAAACTGGGCAACAGTCTTCTAAATAGAACTGTGAGCATATGATTAGTGTATCACAAACAAGCAATGAACTACGATGTAATTACATCTGCCAATATAGCATTCTTGCTTTTCATTTTCTCATTCTGTTTTTGACCCTTGCCCTTAGTCAAATAATTTGTTTTATTTAGAAAGAAGAGAGCAAAGTTTAAAAACTCCCTTTGAGCACTAGAGATGTTAGAAATCTTCTGTCTTTTATTTGTGCCAGTAAAAGAGGTTTTTCTCTTGTACATATATTTGCTAAATCTTATTATACACACGTTAAAAAAAAACCCACTCCTGAGCGATTCTGTCTGCAAAGTATCACCATATGGTAGCTTTCACAAATGATGAACTGTACCAAAACATCTAAAAATAACATCTTCCTTAAGTAAAATAAAAACAATTACCAGCAGAGACTTTTGGGTATAGTTCTGAGCTAAAGGATCAATACAATGTTGCTGAAATGCCTCAAGTAAGTAAATAAGCAACTCTGGAGAAGAATAGCACAGCCTTAAATAGCCCACAAGCATCAATGATAAATGTAATATACATGTTTTATGTTTTTTCAAAAGTCTATTCTTAGATGTAAGACAAACCTAATCCATTTAATTAAAACCTTAGCTTACAAACACATCCACCGAGTAAGTGAAGCTTAACAAATCTAATTTGAATGAAAGGGACTAGCTGGGTAAAAGAGCAGCTCCCTGATGCTGCTTGCTCTAGTGGTTTCATGTAACCACTGATCACCAACTACTACAACAGCAAACATACAACACTCTTAAACTAAACAGGAGTTGTCTGTCTAAATATAGCTACTTTTAAATAATGCATCATGAGTTATAAAATAAAGTGCTACTTAATTATTTAAAATGGGTCTCATCTTTAACAATGATATATCACTTTTAATTAAATGGAAAGAAAGATGTTTATATTTGGAGTTGCATTGTAAATTGTAACCAATGCTCCATGACTCCAATGATATCAGCAGACAGTTTTTCCTATATACATCTGATTCACAGAAACAGAACTGAGATGCAAACTAAAATAAGCAAAAGCATCGCTTAGAGAGTTGTCCTAGATCTTCAGGTGATCCCAGCTCTGCATTCACTCATAGCCCTCAGATACAGAATATCCCACCGATCTGCAACAGCTGGTGAGAACGGGCTGGGACCTCAAACTCACAAACCTATGTAATCGACAGAATCTGTATGTTTTCTTTATTCAAGTATTAGCCTCTCAGAGCAAACCCTCAAATGCACTTAACACCACTACAGTTAATATGTATCAGCCATCATGTTCTGTCGCTTAAAACATTCTGAAGATCACCACACAGAAGCTGAAGAAGTGTGTTAAAGCTGAAAGTTTCTGGAGGATGTTTCCAACAGGAGCAACAGTTGGTATTATCTGCTATAGCAACATTTCAGCCAGGCCTAAAATCTGCAAACTCAAAATTAACATTTAGCAATAATGCGAAATGACACAAGTTTAGGAGGTTACATGAAAAAACTGCTTTCCCCCTCACATAATGGAATACTGCTTCTATTTAACTACCATGCTTTCTATTCAAAGGTACGTAATGGTCCCTTTTGCACATAGTGCATGAAGCAAAAGCTCAAGGGAAGAGCAGCACCAATCCGACAGGACTCCACAAACTAACTGTGCTCTGTAAAGGAAACAATGCCACATGACCTATTGTGCAGAAATTAAACTGCAAATTTGAGCTGTCTAAGCCTGTATGGAGTCACTTTGCTCCTCAAACCAGACACTTGCAGCAAAAACCCTGATCTTAGTGTCACTGCATCCATAAGCAGACCCCATCACTGGTAATGGACCATGCTCTGGAGGAAGTCACGGGATCCTTCCACAGAGAAAGTAAGTCAGATCTCATTGTTTTCATGCTTTCAAATGCAAGCTTGTGGATTTTACAGAGGGGGTAATAAAGTGATACAAATACATCACCCACAAAGAAAAGTTAATTCCACTGGGACAACTTCGGCAGCCCGAGACAGCCAAAAAACTGCGTTACGCTGAAATTTTGACAGCTGCTTTACGCATCCAATCCCAGGAGCGAGGATGTATAGAAGTTGAAGTTCCGCGGGGTGCCTTTGGAAGCGGCGCCCGCGTTTCCCCGCTCCGCGGCACCGCCGCTCCCGAGCGGGGCTCGGTGCCCGCCGCTCCCTGCGGGGCGCACGGCGGCGGCCCCGGCACCGGGGCTGGGTAGGGGAGCGCGGATGGGTGAGAGTGTGGAGGGGGCACGGAAAGTGGGTGAGGAAGGGTCGCTGAGCCAGCCCCCCCGCGCCGGGGGGCGGCAGGGCGGGATCCCTGCGGCAGCGCTGCCCGCCGCCGAGCAAGGGGAGCCGGAGGGAAGGAGGGAGGCAGTCCGCCGCTTCCCCCACACCCAGGGCAGGGCAGGGCAGCTGCCGGTCGCCGGGGCAGGCGGCTTCCCCTCCGGCCCCGCGCAGCCCCGCCGCCCCGGGGGGCTCTTCCTGCCAGCCGGGGACAGATGTGGACGCAACAGCTGGACGGGGAGGAGGGGAGAGGGAAGGAAGGAAGAGGCACGGCTGCCTCACCGCCCGCGGCCGCTCCCGGGGATGCGGGCGGGATGCAGCGGCCGCCCCCGGCTCCGCGCTAGCCCCGCTCCGGGCTGGGGATGAAGAAACCGGTCCCGACGGCGCCGGGGCCGGCCGGGTCCTGCCCCCCTTACCTTGCTGCGGATCTGGCCCGAGGTGGACACTTTCCGGATGAGTTTCTGGGGGCCCTCGTGCTCCCCTTCGCNGAGAGCACACGAGCCCGGCTCAGCCAGGGCAGCCGCTGCCGCTCCCCTCCCCTCCCCGGGGAGGAGGAGGAGGCGGAGGCGG
>VXBX01004429.1:532337-629098 GCA_013400415.1 Scytalopus superciliaris
CCCTCGGAGCGCCGGGAGCCGCCCGTGCCCCGCCGGAGCCCCGAGCCTGCCCTGTGCCCCCCCGGAAACCCCGAGCCTGCCCTGTGCCCCGGGCCGGTCCCGCTCGCTCGGTGCGAGGCGCACCGCGGGCTCCGCGAACCCCCGCCCGCCCTGCCCCAAGCCGAGCCTTCGCTGGGTGTCAGGGTCACAGCCCTGGTGCCGGGGCAGCCCTCTGCCCGCCCCCGTGAAGGCTCTGGGAGCGCGGTACTGCACATTTAGCACCCTTTGGATGTTAAGCTGGCTGTTAAATCGCACCTCATTCTCCCCCAGAGAGGCGTCGAGTCGTCCCCCGGGTACTTTAAGACAAACTCTTGGGAGCTGAGACAGCAGACAGCATGGGTGTGTAGGCCTTATGGAGTAGAAGGATTTCTCTGCCCTCCGTCACCCCTTTTATTAATACACAGTGTGTATACTTTAGCCTTCTCACTTTACTAGCTACCAGCATCCCCTAGAACACCAGGCATTACAGCTCTTCAGGTGGATGTTGTCTCTCCTGTTAACACTTTTCACTCATTTGTTTCTCCCTGTTGTTGTGGAATAGCAGGATATGTGAAAAAGTAGGACTAAAGGAGAGAGTGAAAAAATGAAGTTCAGTCACTATCCAAAACAATGGTGTTCTTCACCCCAGTTTCAGCCTGCCCTTTTGAATGTGCAGCTACCATGTTTGATTACAGAAAGTTCTCTCTGAATCATCTATCTACCTGATAAGTGCAAACATGGAAAAGGACTTGGATTTCACAAGAAATAATAAAGGAAATAGCATTTATAATAGTTTTATTTATATATATATTCATTTTCTTCATGCTTTATGGCACACTGCCATCTGAGCTTTAGCTTTTGCACAGTACCTCATCAATTTACAACAAGTAGCACTATTGGTGAGAAAAGATGATGTCCTATCTATGCATTTAACTAAGGCTATAGAAAACTCCCATGAAGTTGAGCTGGTGTCCTCCTAAGCCAGGCCCAAGGAATTGCCACAGCAGTGCAGCTCATTTGAGGAACCGAAATTGCTGCATTTCTTCCAGCTGTAGAAAAAGGAACTACTTTTGCTGGTAATAAGTTTATCATCAGTCTGTTGATGAACTGCCTTGATGGTAAGAGTGTAACCTCAAAAGGAAGCAAACAAGATGACTTAGAGGAGTTTGGTTTTTGGAAGGCAGCTTTCTAAAGCTAATGGTGAGCAACAGTTGCCCAAGGACGTCTGGTCTCCTTCCCTTTGTTCCCTGAGTATGAGATACTGCTGAGGAATGTCATACTATTAAGGGCTTTACACTAAGAACAAGTGTAACAGTAAGATTAGTCAGCTCCCCTCCTTTCCTCATGATGCACCAGAGGATCTCACATGATGGTTGTTTATACCTCTTGACATCTGACCTCTTTAGCCTTGGTCATGCTGAGGCTTTGTGGTGCAAGTCACCTGCAGTGAATATATGTCATGCTAGTCTCTCGCATTTCCTTGCTTGCTGAACCACAAGAACTGAGTTTCTTAAAACTCTAGGTCTCTTGAAGTTATTTCTTCAATTCGCCCACTATACATACCATTTTGCCCTGAAATTCTGATTCTTGCTGTGCCTTCATCCCCTTGTTCTGTTTCATGTGCCCTGAATCTTATACCTGTGACAAGGTACACAATTGCATTCACCTTATTTCATCCCCTTGAGTTCAGAGCTTGGTTTCCATAAGTGGAAAGCCAGTATAGGCCCCAGAAGATTACAACAACCTACTTAGGTTCAAGGTACGTTTCAAGGTCTTGTTGGATAAGGAGGACAGGTATCAGTCACTCACAGATCCTGCTGGGTCTAAATGAAACCCATGCAATGTAATTCAGCTCAGCCCTGACCTTTCAGGCTCCTGAATGGCAAATCTGCCAAATTCACTTCTTTCTGTGAAGGCAACAGATTTCTGCCTTTGCTAAGGAGCCTGGTCCTGTGTGATTTCCCTGTGTGTGAGCTCTGGTCATTGGGTCAAGGACCACAGTTCCTGATGAAACCAGTCTCTCTGCTGCTTGGCTGACCTGTATGAAAATCACAGGCCAAGTATTTTGCTGAAAAATGTAATTCTGTCAAAGCCAACACTGAATTTGAAAACAAATGTCAGAATCACAGGGTTATTGGCTTTTTTTTTTGTTCAGGGGCATGTTGCCAAATTTCCAGAGGGCCAAGGGGGCTGAAGTCAGGCTACCAAGGCAAAGATGTGATGACCCACACTTAAGGAGAAGAAAGCACCTAAGGTTTGTTAGTGAGGGGTAGAAGAGTTGCCTGCTAAAACAAGGAGTGACCAACTGTCCCCTTGGGAAGTTGGGCTGGGAGTAGAGCTCGCTGGAGGCAGATCTTTGCAACCAGCTCAGGAGCAGACAGTGGTTCTCCTATCTGGTCTCCCAAACTACATCAAAATATCTCTAACACAGCCTGAGGGTTGATTTCATTTCATTCTGACTTTTTGATTTTGTTCCAAGTCATGTTGTTTGTTTGGATTGTTTTGGGGCTGTTCTTTTATCTTTTTCAAGTTTTTCCACTTAGTCTAGACATTAAGGGTTGAATTTCTTGGTAGTCTATCTACTGTGTTGAAAGATGCCTCAGCTCACTGTCTCTTCTGTTCCCTGCCCTTAATGACTCAGTGAAAACTGGATCAACAAAGCAAATGTTTCATTATTGACTTTTTTTTTTCACATGAAGCACTTTGAAAATAGTAATACACACATGCATTTCCTAAGCAAAATATTTTGGATATATTGGACATACTGAAACATATGGATTTTGATTCCAATGCTGTGCTTAGACATTCACAAAAAAGTCCTCACCTCTCTAAGCATTTTCGTTCTCTGAGGATGGAAAAAGGAGCTTTCAAATTTTTTTCCTAATTTTAGGTACAAAGGCACTAAAAGAATGACCTTTCTTCCCCCCCCATAGCCCCTCCCCCCCGTTTTTTTTCCACCAGTGTTACCTTTAGCATATATCACTTAAAGAGTATACACTAATTTTCATCAATTTGTTCTAACATGAAACTTCCTTTTTTACTTGGCACATAGTATCAAACCTAATTTGAGTAAATTCTTCGAGGAAATGTTGTTCTTCATTCTCTTCACTGGAAACATGCCAGTTGGCCTTTTTTTTCTGTTAAATAATTTTGCATAACATGTGAAGGTACGATTTCATCAGCATAGTAGTTGGGTAGTTCCTGTCAGACAGACAAGTAGTAACAACCTGCAGTGGGTCATTAAAAAGATAAATGTATTAAAACACATGTAACTCTCTGGTAACTGAAGTAACAGAATGAGTTATTTAAAAAATAAAGGTATGTTTTTAGTAATATCCTGATAGTTGCCTTGAAATCCACTTCTTTCTGTTTGTGAGAGCATCCAAACTATTGCAGAAATTCTACATTTCTCCGAGTTTACAGTGCCTGCTGCTTGGGACTCACACATTGGCATCTGAGAAATGTTTTTAGCCTACAGTTTTCTTTCACAGACTTTCTCCACCATATGCATTTTCTCTTCATTATTATTATTCCTCTCATTACTCTATTATCTGCTTCTGCATGTACCTACCTGTAGGTGACAGGATGCTTTTAAATGATTCCCTGGAGTTCTGGGGTTTACAAGTGGGAAATTATTTATGCAGCTGGAAGAAATTTGTCTATTTTCTAAATTAAGTGCTTTAGGAAGAAAGAAATCACTGAGAAAAAAGCCTTGGGAAAAAGCAGAGCTGTGGAAGGACAATCTACCATCTCCTTCATTTCCTTACCACCATTTTAGTTTCCCCTTCTAAACTGCCCAACCCCTGCCAGTGTCACCACCTCCTGCTTGTTCTGCTGGCGTGGATGATAACCACCTCAGCACCTCCTTCTGAGTGGCAGCATCAGGTACTGAATAGTGTTTTCCCTTATGGACATCTGGGGGGATGTCTTTGTGATCCCACCCCTTTGACCACTCTGACTTGCTGCTAAAGTTGCAGCAGGTACCCTGAATGTCAGAAGGAAAATTATCCGAAAGCACAGATGGCTGCAGATGGCGATTTCTCAAATTGCTGCTATCCTTCACTAATGAGCTCTGTCAGTGCTCCTGGCTGAGGCCACACACATTCACTTAAGGATATTGCTGAACCAGATTTAAGGCATTCTACCTTGGTTTCATAAAAATACCTTTGGAAAGAGTAATTCACTCCAGTCTCTTAGCCCTTTCTAACCTGATGACCAGGACTTTATATACTTCCTAGAAGATGTAGTTAGTGAATTACTCTCTGCAATTTTCATCTCATTCCCCATGAATACATAGAACCTATTCCATGCCTCTTCAATGATTACTTTTGGTGGGTTTAGATACTGTTGTCACACATTTCTGCTCTCAACCAATCTAATTTCATTCTCATCATTGACCTTTCAGCTCACACTTGCAGAGATGTTTCTTGTAGCTCACTTGACGTGCAGTGCCCACTGGGGACTGTGCTCCAGCTGAGGCCTCACCTTAAATAACATCAGGCTGGATTTGCCCAGGTGTGAGGAACTTATTCCTTGGTTAAACATACTCACCATTAATTGGGATATTCTAAGATCCTTCCACCTTGTATGTAAAGCAGGGCTTCCTCCCGACAGCGTGTCATTGGATCTGTGAGCACCAGGAAATACTTCAGCTGAAACATGATTTTCTAGGAAAATATCACAGCAGTGTCAAAAGCTTCAGTAAATCTGCCCCATCCACATTGTTTGATGTTATTTGTCCTTGAAAAACCTGTATTTGTTGCATCCCTACCTGTTGTCTTCTAAGTACTTAGAAACATTTTATTGCTATTTTGTGAGGAATTGACGTTTATGTGACAGATCAGTAATTCCCAAGTTCCTCCCTTTTCTCCTTTTTCAAAGTTTCACTTCATAATACAAGAACTGAAATGATTAAACACAGGATGCGTCTTCAACTCATTTTTACATATGAGCCAAACACCTCTGATGGAGCTTTGCATTTGTGGTTACTGGCCTTGGGAAGCCCAGCACAAACTTATGTATACACTACTGTGAACTCATTTGGACCTTGCAGATGCAACTTTTGACAAACATTTACTCTAAAGGAGAAAAAGAAATTACTATTAATGCATAAGGGTTGCTAATTTCATACTTTAAAATCCCATGAAAATGAATAGATATACTGCTGAAATGCTCAGAACAGAAAAAGATGTTTTATGTCAACAATCTCTAAACAACTAAAGGAAAATTGGAGTGGGAGAGAAGAGCTTTGCCTCCCTCTTAACACTTAAAAAGGAGAAAATAGGTGACAAAATTATTTGTATGGAAAAGTGAAAGAATTTAGCCCACCCAGCAACTTGGCACTTAGATGGGGCCATTCCTTTTATCATGTTCTACTAAGTGCAATATTTGGGAGCTTTCCAATTACAGCAAATCAATATGCAAAGCTCCTACCTTGGTAATTTTTCTTCTTTAAGTACATCATAGTATGTGTTCAAATAAAAATAAAACAGATATATTTTCCCCAATCCCCTGCTTAACAGAGAAAAGAAAGAATTATCCCAGTGGTGTTTTTATTGCTTGCCCAAGTGAAAGGAAGAGGCAACAAGATGTGTGGAAGTGGTGGGTGAGTATAAATGCAGTCACGTGGCCATCCTGAATAAATAAGATGATGGACTCGTGACCGTGGCCCCAGTCTTGTTTGAGGATGAGCTAGAGGATACTGAGACAAATATTGTTGTCACAGCAGAAAAAAAATAAAATTAGTTCCCACAAGAGTTGGTGTATGTAGTGCTGAAAACCACAGCATTTCTGTGGCCAAGCCAGTGAGGTAAATGCTTACTTTGAAGCGTGTCCCATTTATTTCACTTCCAGCACATGCTGAAAGCACAGAATATCAGTGGGGAACCTTGCAGACTGACAGATTTCAGAAGAGGAATATTTGCTATATAGAGAAGGCATGAAAGGAAGGAAGCGAGATGTCTATGAGAAACAGAGCAGAGAATGAAGGATTTGCCTGTTTGCTTTTCTAAGACGATACATTTTTCTGACAGTAACAAATAAAATAAGTTAGTAGCTCCACAAATACCAATATTAAGTAAAACGGATGCTTTTAGCAATTGAGTCAAGTATAATGAGATTAAAGTAATTCTTACTATAAATCCTGTGATTTAAATTAAATTATCTCAGGGACAAATTGCTCCACAAAGTTTTTCATAGAGTTTATTAACTTAATGTTGAGTTGAAATTCTGGAATTGCTCTAATAGCGCTCCCACATTACTTTCAAGGGGTCTCATCAGATGAGCCATAGGATGTGAGAGAGCTTCAAATTAACATTGGCTGGACATAACCAAGCCTAGTCGAGATAAATGAAAAAGTAAATTAAAGGGACATTTCTGTGTGTTTTACATTAATAAAGCTGAAATGTACTGGGTGAGGTACTGTGTTAATAAGTTCTGAAGCTGATTGTCATCTTGTCATTTACCACAGAAATTGCATGTGCGTAATGTTTATCTTTGGTTTTAGGGGAAAATATTTTATTGTCTTACTAAAGACTTGCACAGTTAAAATTTTGATATTATTTTTACTACTATGAGACATAATGAAAAAGTATGTATTGTTACTAGGGCTTACAGCTTTAAGCATTTTATTAATAGAATTTACCAATCTGCATGCTGCGGCTAATAAAAGCATATCCAGGCACATATACTTCTCCCTTCCTTTTGATATTTTAGGACCAATCACATTCCCTAGAATTTTGTTGGTCCTAGTCTTACTTCACAAGGTGAGATTTTTTCCTACAATAATGGGACTCTGTCATTGCTGGATGGCAGAATTGTGCCTGCTGGTGGGTTATGCCAGCCCCATCCACAGAGGGTGTGAGGCAATGGGAAAAGCATGTTTGTCCTTCTTGTCTGCTACAAGTGTGTTATAGCTGGGATTCTGCATGGCATGGGAGACAGGTCTGTTTGTTCTTGTCACTGTGAACAGATCCACAAGGCTATTAAATACCTGAGGAGATAATCCTTCCCTTGCCAGGTATAGTGGAGCAAGGCAATGGTGACTGGCAAATACATTTCTGACCAGATAAATAGCAAAAGGATAAGTTAAGGACAAAATTTGGAGATGCTTTTTGCTTTATGTTTTTCTGTACTCCTACAGTGTAGGATCAGGGATACGATTTACAACCAACTTTTTTATTGTGCGAGCTTTGGGAAACTGAGGGGGGGTTTCATGTTTGTGACTTGTGGGTGATCCTATGCCAGGAGAAAATGTTCATGGTATGAATGGAAAAGTACCAAACTGATGAACCTAAAAGAGACTGAGCAATTCCTGGTCAGCCAGATTTGTTAGGTAACAGTTTCTAAGATGAAAGCATCTGAATCCCATGGAAACAAGCAGAGAAGGAGTCAGAGAGAGGCAGCCTTTAAGTGATAATATTTGCAGATGTCATGAAGACCAAGGGGATGATAAATCATTAAAAGGGCAAATCATTGAAGTAAATTATTTTGATTGGCTGGTGAGATGAACTTAAGGAAGTATATTTTTAAACAGACAAATGCAAAGGTTTGCACTGAAATACAAATTCTGCAGGAAATACTTATCTTTATGAGGGATTCCTTAGGGCATGCCTTGGTTTTGAAAAGGTCGTAGGAGTGATGGTCATTATTCAGCTGTAGAAGTTCTACAGCCAGAATCAAATGGTAAATTTGATTTATGAGTAGAATTTCTGATATTTGTGAGGGATATTGCCTCTGTGCTTGGCACTGAGGTACACAAAGCTGTGGTATGGCATCTGGTTCTGTGGTCCACAGTTCAACACAGATGATTATTGTTTAGGAAGGGTGAAAGGAGGAGCCTGCAAAGCACCTGAAAGACCATAAAACATCCTTTATAGTTAACATTCTTGAGGTAAAGACTCAAGAAGTTTGCTCTGATTAACAGCAGAAGTTGAGAGACAACTTAAGTCAAAGCTTGGAGGCAACAAAAAAGGACAGAGGGCAAGGGGTTTCTTCATTCTACATACGAGCTATCAGAAACTCTACCTAAAGTTTAAAAATAGAGCTAGAAAAAATACAGGTTTTAAAGCAAGAATAAAGTAACCATTGTAATAACACACCAAGATTTGTGGTTCAAAATTTTTATTCAGAAGATTGGGTGTTGTTTTAAAGGAATTTCTCGTGCAAACTCAGGTGTATCTTATGACTTGCTCTACAGACAATCGAATAATCAACCACCACTATTCTATGCATGTAAAATCTTCTATAGCCTTTATGGTGTATAATCTCTTCTGACCAGATAATCATGAGGCAAACTTTTGAGTTTTATAATCGTGAAAATATGATACATCTTCTGTAGGTTAGGAAAAAAAAATCTATTTTATTAGAGGAAATTAATAGCATACCAATATCCTCATCCTGTCACAAAAGCAGTGTTTTTTGTCATTGGAGGATGTCTGGGTCACTATAAAAACCAGAACACTAGGAATTCTACAGCTGATGTGCATTTTATGCATCTTCCATCTTATGCTCCTGATGATATCCTAGATGGCAATGATTGAAGCTGTCTTTTTATTAGATATGACAGCTTCTACTGATGAGGCTGTTTGTAATTCTCAGTGAAGATCAGATGCTAAGATGAAATTTCTTCAATTCTCTAACCACAGAGTTCTTTCTTCGGTACATTACTGACACAGTGGTTCTGTGATCATTAAATATCAGCCCTCTGCAGTTGTATGTAATTTAGCAGTACAAATTTGATAAAAATCAGGCAGGATCATATGATTCCATTTTGGTTGGTTTAGCCAGAGCACACAGCACAGTATTTACATTCACTTTATAATTTTATGTTGATTTTATGCTGCCTTCAGGAAGACAGCATCAAGTTAGAGTTGCCTAAACAGATTGCCTAAACAGAGAATACTTGCTCTACATTACATCTGCTAGGACAAAATTCTCCCTTCGATATATTGTTAGGAAATTGGTGGAATGACTCTGCACCCATATACTGCATTCTTATATTACAGTGGCTTTGAGATTTGACACTAAGTTCCCCCAAAATGGACTCACTGTGTTGTCAAACCACAGTTGAGAGCCAAGCTGAACTTGGAAATGGAGACACCAAGGAGTAATCTCATTGTGCCTGCTCTCCAACCACAAATGCCAGGCCCTGGGAAACCTTTGAAATTGCTAGTTATTCCTATGAAAAGAAAAAAAAAACGGGCAAAGGGTAGTCTCCAATCAAAACAGGAACACTTTCAGGAAAATAACTGCAGGTAAGATTTACTTCGAACTTATTCTTTCAAAATCAAGTTGTGTCTTTTTAGAGTAGAGCATGATTTGGAAGAGGTTAAATTCCCTCATGTTTGACCTACATTGAGTTTTGGGGTTTGGAAGGGTGCTGTGTGAGCTGGGCACACCAAGTAGTTTTAAGGATGCTAGTAGTCTTAGTAAATTAATGATCTGAAAGAATGAGTAACTTCTTTGTCCGCTGGCTGAACAATTATAGAAACCATAAAGGTGAGTTGGTTGGAGGTTGAGCCACAATGCTTATAATATTATTCAAAGCCAACAGAAGGCATGATGACAGACTCACTTTGAAATTAACTTGGGAGGGAGTGTTCCATAAAGTCCAGCAATACAGGCATCAATATGGCCAGTATAGGAATGAATTTTGGTGGACTGATTTTTTAGGAAGAATGCCTTGGACAGTCTGGAATAACAGCATCAGAATTTAGAATGTAGGAGACATGAGAAATGAGAACTTCAAGAAGACTGGACAGAGCAAGTGCAGTCTTTGTGGTGTAATTCTGGTATGAGACTACTTATCTTCATGCCCCTGTGAAAGCCAGATAATTTTCTATCTCATTGCTCTATGTTTTGAAAATTAATTTTAAAAACATGTCTCAGGGCATGGAGTAGTCCTAGACAGGGGAGTGTTGCTCTCTGATCTGCTGAATTCACACATTTTTTATTACTGTCACTTCACAAATGCTGAAGTCTTTATGAAGAGTCATTAACTTCCTGTAGCTAGAACAGTAGTGTGCCAAGTCCTCAAAGCACAAAATTCACAATCCTACTGGGTAGTCTTTAAAGACCTTTGAAAGCACCACTTAATAAAAATACACAGTAAGTCTGATGGTCTTTTTCTTCTTTCACTAGGAGATCCAAGAGCTCCCATTCTCTTGTAATTTCAGAATGCAGTCTCTCCTACAGTCATACAGTACATAGGATACATCTTGCCTATTTTTTTTGGCTTATTTTCATCCCACATTGAGAAAATACATAGCTAAAAATACTTCAGGAAGCTTTCCAGGGAATACCACCCATGTGTCCCTTAAGAGACTCTTCTTTAATGTTCCTTAACCCACATGGTATTCAATGTTTCCAGTGACAGACTGTGCCTCCATAAATAAGCTGCATAAGTTCCTAATATGAGCTGTGCATTGCGTACAGTGGAATAATTGCCTTAAAAGAATGTTGAGGCTACAAAAAGAAGCAGTCATAGAGGTAGGCAATGCCAAAATTAAGGCAGTCTGTGCAAACTCAATATGGTCCTGTTGTGCAAATGCCTAGTCTGAGCCAGTCTTTCATTACAGCTTGTTTTTTCCTCCTGATTCATTCCAACTATAGGTATGTGCTGCTCACTGGATGGGAAGCCACTTGATATTTCTTTATATTCTTCATTTGTAGTAACTCTTCTTAGTGGCTTGACACATTGTCTTTTACTTGCCATCCAAAAATAGAGAAGTCAGTCAGCATGAACGTTGCTTAATTGACAAACCAAGCTCACTCCAATCCTCTCTGTATACCTTCCCTCTCTGGTGTGGCAAAGCTATGTTCACATCATCTATACTTTAAAGAATTTCCCTGCTGTGTTTTCAAATACCTCCCTTCAAACAACAAGACCCAGGTATCCCTAACAGTGGAAACCATTATGTAAACCAAACCTAGAGATGCTACCAGCTCTTTTTATGCCTCATGTAGTACCCCCTTCACAACTTCCATAGGAAGGAAAACTTGATCCAGACATCAGCAATATCTGTTCATGACCCATACTCCTTTGAACTACCAGGTGGAGTCATTTCCCTGGGAGAAGTACAAAATCCTGCTTTCCAGTGCACCAAAGCTCTTCAGTGAGTGTCCTTGCTTCCACCATCCTTTTTGGCTTCAGAGAGCCAA
This sequence comes from Scytalopus superciliaris, assembly GCA_013400415.1. Classification (NCBI taxonomy): domain Eukaryota; kingdom Metazoa; phylum Chordata; class Aves; order Passeriformes; family Rhinocryptidae; genus Scytalopus; species Scytalopus superciliaris. The sequence continues at coordinate 543,516 of VXBX01004429.1, forward strand.
ATCCTATAGCATGGGTCCCAGCAGACTTTCATGCAAATGTCAAGTCTGTGGTTTTTTTATGATCCCACAACTATCAGTATCAGGCTGCAGAAAAACATCCCACCATCCAAACCCTTCAACAGGGAAGAAAACACATTCTGTTTGAGAAATCAATGGAAAAACAGATGTCTAAATGGGTGCAAAGTGGTGCTGCTGCTATTAACAATGCAATGATTAATGATTCCAAGTATTTGGGATACAGTTAGCCCCTTTCATCAACTCATCTGGGCATATAAATAGAACTTGTAGGACTCGACTTCTTCCTAAGCCACACAAATAGCCTACAACAGATTCAGGAACAAACATGGCACTGACATGCAAAACTTGGCAGACCCTCCCTTAGTATTATAACAAGCAAAAATAAACCCCCAAACCTGCTAGGCTAGTGGGGAAAAAAGGTAGTATCATAGCTTTGGGCAGCCTCAGACACTCTGCTCTGGTTGTTGAAATCTTTCTGTTTGGCCCCTGAAAGGATAAAAAGGGTTTCTCACATCTTTTGTGGGGGTCTGAAGATGAGCCCTACCAGCCTTCTCTAAGGCCAGCATCTTTGAGAGAGGGAAGGCTTTTTGGAACAGGGAAGGAGGACTGCCAGCTTTGCCCTGAGCTGGTGTTTTTCTACCTAATGGTCTTGAATGGGTTTTCAAACACGGCCGTGCAGAAGCTGTAACATTTCCCTCCCCCTCACTATTTTCATAAGCTGGTTGTTCACTGTGAGATCAAACATTGCTTATTTTCACCTTACTATCTCAGATGTGATTCCTTTGAAGTGGACTGGTTTAAAAAGGTTATTCACATGTGTCTGTAGCCTTTACTTCCCTGGGGAGCCTTCATAATCTGCAGTTACTGGGATAAGATGCATGATAATTCTTCCTCTGAAATGACAGGGTAAAAGCATGCAGAGCCTGACTAGTGCTGATATCAATTTTACATGTTGAATAGTTGAAGCTGAGGAAGGTGCAGCTGCCAAAAAATGGGAACATTTTTAAATTAAGACACCCCACAGACCCAGGAATATTCTTGCTTAGCAAATGAAATGAGGACAAACAGCAAAAGGAGAAGTACTTCATTACTGATTTTATCAGCTACCTTTCCCTCAGGGGTGCATCAGGCTACTTTTTTATTTCTAATCGGCTCTCCTGCTGAGTGTAGAAGGGAGGAGAAGGCCAAGACCTTACTCATCTGTTCAAAGCTAGTTCACGTCATAGGTGTGCATGGGAAGATTAGTCCCATCGCCCAGACCCATTTTGCCCTAAAAATGCAGACCAGTACTCTTCACCTTCTGTACTCAGGAAGAGTGGCATCTCCTTTCACTCTTCCTCCTGCTTCCATGTAGCTAGTGGTTTTGAATTCTCCAGGGCAAAGTCTATGCCTGAGCAGGGAGAGTTGTCACAGGGGACTGGAACTACAATGTAGAAGTGGCCAAGGCATGCAGTTATTCAGCTACATTTATGCTGTGGGGAAGGGAGGTGGAAGTAATGAGGAGAGGTATGTTGGTGGAACTGAGCAGTAGGAAGGAGATGGCATTTCAAAGGAGGGAAAATGCAAATGGGAATCTACTGAAGTTAAAGGGAAGGGAAGACAGGATTAAAGAGAGGAGGAGCATATCTAGCAGACACAGAGCTGTGGTGGTGTGCCTCTGCATAGCTTTCCCATCAGCAAAGAAGTGAAAAGAGTATATAGGTTTCTTTTTTACATACAGTTTTCTAATTCATTCAACCATACCAATTCCTTTCCAACTCAAGTAAGAAAGTGAATACAGGAAGACAGAAATAAATGAAAAAAGTAAGAAAGACACACTCTTTCACACTCATAGGATCATCAGACTAAATGCATCATTTCTGCAGCTCCATAGAAGGCAATGAAGCTGAACTTCATTCTTCATGCATGGCTTACGGTATTGCGTAGTGATTTTTAGGCATTCATAAAATGCAGTATAAATAGTTTATGCTCAGTCTAAAGGGTGAGGTGTTTTGTTTATTTACTTCTATTAGATCATGGTTATACTGCAAGCTCAATCTGATTGAAAATTTTAGTACAAATGAGGGAATTATTTTGGAAAAAAAGGTGGAAAAGATTTGCAGAGTGGTAAAATGGAAGTTTAAAAGTACTTCCATTTGAAGAAAGCTGGAAAAAATAGTTTAGAAAAATACAGTAGATACAGTAGAGATGTGTAAGACCAGACACTACAGGAAAAACAAGCCAAGTTATTATACTCATTTTCATTTGTTCAAGACAGATGAAAATTAGAGAGACATGAAAGACAAAAGAGGCATCATGCCAGACAACTTCCTGATAGATAATGGTCTATCCAATCTTGCTGTTTTGTGTTCTTTCTTTGCTATGTCTAAAATCCATCTGTTAGGTTTTTCTGTACGTCATATCCACATAGACTCAATTCTTAGATTCTCTTCCTGAAGGAATAAAAAAGTTCATCGAGGCGGAGAAGAAATGGAAGTCAGTAATCTTTAAGAGGAACAGACTCCAAATTCAGGTTGTTTCATACAAAGTAATCAAAACACAAAAAAATGCAAAAAATTGTTTAGCAGGATAGAAACATAAACATTGAACACAATAATAACTGATTTAAATTAAACACAAGTACATAAGGAGGGTAAACCTTTCAGTCACAATCTGTTGCATTAGTGTAGATACACAGACTAGTAAATTCTATGGTGTCTGGTTCTTAAGGAATAAATGTCACTTTGTGTCCTCTGACTGCATCTGAAGTCAATAAATCCATCTGCTGCCTTTCATGCATGTAGAATGCATTTTCATCCCCTCCAAGCCATGTTTGTTGGCCAGCTTGCTATAAATAAATGACCTGCATGACACATTCAGATCCTTGAATTTAAGCCTTTAATTTAAGTATGTATATTGCAGTCTCTCCCAGGTAGAGGAGGAAGGGGGAGCACAAATAGCAATAGTCCTAAGGTGCATCCCTTGCCATTAGAGGTTGTCAAAATTGATCTTAAAATATCTGACAAATAATAAATAAAGACAGATGCTAATTTCAACAGGACCAGTCTATTTTAATTTCTTTTTGTAAAACCTTCCCATAGGGTTCCTGGTAGTGCCTCTGTAGATTGAGGGGAGTGTGGAGAATAACTCACATCTCCTTCCATTAAATGAATGTAACACCTCTATTCAATGGCAATACGTTAACTTGTCAAAACTCATAATATTCATGCTACACAATAAAACACTCCTTAATGCAACACAGCACTATGTTGTCACCCAGCTCACCTAGAAGAAAAATTCCACATAAACTATTTTGTACCATTTGTTGCTTTGCCTAAACAAGTTTTCCCTTTAGAAGACAACCCCTGTGGAGTGTTAATTAACATCTTGTTTGTAAAAATTCTGGATAAACCTCTTGCATTGAACCAGTCTGAACATATATTATTTTTTATTCTTCCCTGTCTATTTCTTTTGATTCAAAGCATATTTTCTCTTTTTTTTTTCAAAGAAACTTGAATTTTGTTCCAATTTTTGAGGAAAGCAAGCCAACTAGCTGTCAATAAAGAGTGTCTCATCTTATTAAAGACCAAAACTAAACAGAATTAGTGGTCTTTAATATTGCTTCCACAAGCAGCATGGTTGCTTTTCATCACTTCATGTGGGCATGATTTCTTTCTTAGAATAATGCCATTGCTAAGGTACCCACACAACTCCCCTGTTGACTTGCTGAATCCCTAACTTATGTTTTATATCAGGTTGTTTGGCATAGCAGTAGAATGAAGAGAGAATATTTTAAAGAGAAAAAGTGCTTTTCTCAATCAAAAGTGTAAGAGCAATCTGGATACATTTGTGCTGCATCCCTGAAGTTTTGTCTCTTTGTTCAGATTTTTTGCCAGATCTGACATATCCTCCACAAGAAACTGTGGGTCTCAGGGGAGAAAAGAAGGGAAGCGACTGCAAGCTATTATTCACTGGGATGTTACAAAAATATCTTTCATGTGTCAAGTGGTACAATGTAGGTGGTACAATTTGACATTATCTTGCATTGCTACTCATCTATCACACTTTTAAAAACTGTCCCTGTCATTGGTATGGTGTCTACACACAAAGTGATTTCACTTTTTACTTTCCTGCAAAACAAACCCAGATTTCAAAACACTAGAAGCAGCCTAGAATAGAACTGACTAATCTCTACTAAAATCTGTATACTTATACATAAATATATGTGTAAAATGTTATTTCCAAGTTTTTATTTCACAGGACTTACAGAAAGAGAAGTTTCTGTTTTTATAACCTAAAGAATGAGTTTGCAAATCTTTGCAACAAGAATTTAAAGCAAACACATGCAGTAACATCAAACTGAATTTGAAGATCTAAATAAGATTATTAGCAGAATTGGCTATTTTACAATCTATTTCGCAAAGTAGTAGGCAGAAAGCTTTCATGGAACTTTGTCTTTCCATGCCTGATGCAGCAATATGGGCTCTGGTTACTTGGGCAACTGATCAACAACTTCATCTTGACTGTAAATGCAATGTCAGGAAGGGAGTAAGAAAAGGAAATGGGAAGGAGGGAGATAATTTGAACAGAAAAAGCATAATGCTTAGGATCATGAGCAGGCAAGTAGTTTTAGTTGCTTGTAGGTACAAGATAAAGGACTCAATTCTTACATGACACTATAAAGTGGCATTTAAAGAAGAAGTGCCAAGAGAATTTCAAATCCCTTACCTATTGAGTCTCACCAAAAATGCCAGATTCTATATATATAGAGAATGAAGGGAATGTTTTATGCAAGTACAAAATAAAACATACAGATGTTATCCTCTTCTGGCAGTAGGAAAGCCTTCACCTTGAGAAGGTCTAGGTTGGTTATCTGGGGCACTTACTGTTGTGAAAATACATAGTATTTATTCTAAAACTACTTGATAGCACTGAAGTAAAATCTGGACGGTTTTTTGACTCTGATTCAAAGAGATTGGACATACATACATCATATATTTATTTGAATATTATCAAATTTATAAAGATTAGGGATACAATTCTATTCCCATTTCTCATTCTATTTTTCCTCCAGTCCACAAAGTCTGGATTGATTTTTCTCTTTAACTCTTTTACAGCAGTTAAAGTCCATGGGAAACTTTTTCACCTGGGGCTATAGACAGCCTTTCACCATGAGAGCACAGAAATGTGATCCTAGGAAGAACCAGGTCAGTAGGAATCCAAGTCTCCAACACACTCACACACTTCTAGGAAGTCTAGAATGGGAATCAAAACAATAATTAGTAGTAGTGCGGGATGCACTCTTTAAACTAAAAGCTCATAGAGCAAAGTGTGGATACATGTGCATATTCTATAAGGCACCTGAGCTGGTACCTCTTGGCAAGGTAACTGTGAATTTAGAACAATCAAAAATTAAGATAATAATCAGTGGTCTAAAAACCCACTGATTGAGAGGTGCCTTATTATCATTAGAGTGTTGCTTTATTAGGTCCTGAAGGGATTTGCTGTTATTCTGCAGTATGGTACTATCATCAGTAATTCCAAAGCAAGAAAGCATGCTGTGTTATGACTGTTTCCAGATGATATAAGGGAAATGGCAAATAATGCAGAATACAGGTGACTGAGTCCTCTCAATCACTGGATAAGCTAACTGTGAAAGCTTTAGAGCAGCTGTGAGCATAAAATACTTTGAAGAAAGAAGGAAAGCATCTGAGGTCATGGAAGGTAGAGACTGAACATATGCTTTCAGCCTGATCCTCTTAGTAAGGGTAGACACAATCTTTACTGTATAATAGGAAACTGTATTATCTCTGACAGTGGTGCAACTGTCACTATAATATTGCAGCCAGCCTTGACACTGGCCTAAGCATTGTACATGTCCACTAAAGAGTCACAAAGAAAGGATTAAAAGGTTACAACACAATATGAACGAATTGTTCTACCACGAAAGTTAGCCTTAATTTTTGACCATTGGAATGTCTTGCACCTTCCTCTGTGGAAAGAAAGACTCCTCTCTGAGTAAATCACTGTTCCAAGTAAAGGAAAAGAGAAATTGTGATCAAGATAAATCAAACTTTTTGTTAGGAAACATAAGATGTATCCCACTGTGTTATTATTTTACTGTAATGTCTATTTTTTAATCTCTTGACCAGTCTACATTCCTGCTAAATGTTTTGTTTGTTTGGCTGGGGGGGGGTTGGGGTTTTATTGGTTGTTTGTTTGGGGTTTTTGTTTTGTTTTTTGGTTGTTTGGTTTGGGTTTTTGCGGCTTTGGTTTTTGTTGGGTTTTTTTGTTTGTTTTTGTTGTTGTTGGTTGGTTGGGTTTTTTTCCTTTTTTTTTTTTCTTTTTAGAAATCGAAGAGTCAAGGGGCTTTTTTCTCTTATTTGTGTTTTAGCTTCAGTTAATGCAAAAGGACCTCCTCATGTCCTCACTGAGGAGGTTAATAGTGACAAAAAGGCAGGGCCTGTTGCTGAAAATACTGCTTATGTGTTTTTTACACTTTTATTAATCCAATTATTTTAGTGGACCAACCCCCTGACCTCACATTAAGGATTATCTTGTGAAGGTTTATGCACAAATTTGACTTGGTGCACTTCAAATTCAGAGAGAAGATGTTCCTGCTGGTGATACTACAAAGTAATTGTGAAAGTTCTTTGATCCCAAACTTCCTATTGTCTCTCTGTAGAAACTAGAATGCAGTTGTATTAATTAAAAATATTGGTATTAACTTTAAAAAGCTTGCAATATCTCAAAATGAGCTTTGTCTCTTCTGTGAATATTAGTTCAGAAGTTTTTCTGGGGTTTTGTGTTTGGGTTTTTTTTCAACTAAGCACTGAGGGCAAAACTGTCCTCTTTTGAGGAACCCAAAGCATGGAGCCAACTTCTGTGGATCGCCTGCTCTGAAACCAAGGAAACCTCAGTGCATGGACACAAACTATTGTCAGTTGAGAGCTCATCCTAGCTCCTTTTTAGCTCTGCTTAATTCTATGACTGAAATAAGGACAACAGGGTCTATTTTTTGTTTTAAATGTAATTTATTATGTAATTGTAGCTTGGTAAATGAGTTTACATGGGATACAATAACACAGAATTTCAACTGTGCTTTAAAGTCTGTGTTGCAAATCAGTGTCATGTTGCTACTCATTTAAGATCAGTGCTGTCAAATATTAACAAAATACAGGAAATATGTCCTTCTTTTTCAGGAAATGTTTGTATCATTGAGTCAGTAAAACTGTTTCAGCTTAAGAGAATCAGACTTAAATATTACTTACAGACATGCCTAACATCTTATACAACAATAAATATTGGTGGCATATTAAGTGTTTGCTTAAATTCAGAAGCTACCAGATGAACCAATTCAGTGTGAGTTTTTCTCTCCCCATATACAGTGTGATACAACAGCTTGATGAAACATTTGCTATTAAAACATTTCTGAAAATATTTTCAAGACATGTACATTATGTACAATATAGCAATTTTGGGTCTTGTGCAATATTGCACGTAATATATGTATGCTTCTTATATGTTACAGGGACAGCTGAAGGGAGGGAAACACAAAAAATTGCTTCTTTTTCAACAAGGATAAACAACACTATTTCATTTTCACCGACAGAATTTGTGGGTTTTGGTTTTGAATCCTAAACCACTTTATTTAGAATTTAAATTTATTTAAGCTGAAAATATATGTGGTATCACCAAACAGATGAAACTTTTGACCGTAACCCTGTACCTCAATTTTTCTCCTCTTTTCCTGTCTTATAACTGAAGACAGGTTGTAAGATATGGGCTGGATTCTTCATTACAACTCAGCTTTGCCAGAGGGAAGAGGTTAATGGGAATGCCACACTTTTAGTTCCCATCATTGAGTCCAAAAGTTATTTACTCTAACTGATCTTCTACTTTGTCCTTATTGCCATGGTCTGAAGGATGATTATGGTCTCACTTTCCACTGGCTGCATTTAGCCCATTTATACCTAGGAAACTATATGAAAAAGAAATAAAAAATATCAATGCTGGATCTATGGCAGCCAGGGAGCTTTATTTGGTGATCGGTGCAATTACACTCATTGCCCCAGCAGGTCTTTTCTAGACCTAAAATAGAATAGTCCTTCTCTTGCTTTGTTCATGTTCTTCTCTTGCTTTGTGGAACATCAACAGTAATTTTCTGAACCTTATTTCCCTCTTGCATTGGTCTGTCGTTTTGCTTCTCTCTCTTCCAGTTTATTTCACATATTCTAACACGATCCAAGAAAACAACAGATGGTAACTTCATCCAAGTGGGTGTTATCCACTAGGACTGCAAAACAAGAGCTTGTTTTCCAATAACTTCCTGCCTTTCAGGTTAAAAGTTGCAGAACCTACTGCAATTCCCTAATGTGAGTCTCAAAAGTGAGTTAGAATCGGATTGGCTTAGGCAGAGCAAGATCTGCTGTTGACTTCAGTAAGGTGAGACTGAGATCTGCCCTCAATCAAAATTTTGAATCCAAGCTCATTGACTAGGTTTGGATGTGGGATTTCTAATGTGCAACACATGAGTAGCAATGATAATGCAATCCATGAGAAGAAACAGAGGTAGTATAAAGTATGTGAAGTTTGGTGGTTACGTGTCAAACATCTGCTAAAAAACAGCTGGCAGATTAAAAGGCTTTGAAGAGAAGGGGTAAAAGGAGGAAGGGAAAAGGAACAAAGAAGGAAAGGGGGGAGGGTGAGACAAAAGAGAAAAAGGGTGAGAGAGAAAGAAGTAAGGAGAGAAGGATGGGTATAAAACATAGGAGGCATATTTAGTCATGCAGTGGTGTTGCTGAACCCCTCCTGAGCTCAGTTCCATTTCTCCAAAACTTCAGGTCTTCCAGCTGTGCCAAAACCCCCAGTGAAAATAAATGCCCTAAGAATTACAAACAATGAGACACATTTTTATTAGTTCTCCTTGGGTAGAAGTGGGACTATATCAGTATCTTGTCCTTACAAGAAAGTAAGGAATAATTTTCCTTCTGCTCCTCAACAAAAAATATCATTTTGATCAGCAAAGAGAGAGGACTGCAAATATTTTGGCTTACATATGGTGATTAGCTATTGAAATGGGGAAGTAAGTATATGAAGCATGAGAAAATTTAGCTCAGGTCACAGATAAAGTTTCACCTTTTTCTGCTTTTGCTGGGCCTGCTCAGCCTGCAGCTTAACCAGCAGGTTACAACTAATATAATTAATAACTCTTACTGAAGAAAGGGGTAGGTATTATTAAAAATAGCATCAGAACACAGAGAAAAAAACCCCTGAGAATATATAAGCAAAAATAGGGGATAATCTTTACCTCCCAGGATAAAGGGGGACACAACCAAAACAGGATATAGGGCATGTCTATTGACGCAACTGAAGAGGTTTCAAAAGGCATACAGAAAGGAGCAATTCAAATCAGACAAAGATGTAAATAGTTAGTTGGCTTTGCCTCGCTTGCCTGTGGGTGTCTAAAGTAATCCATTTGACCTGAGCTAGTGAGGCAAAGTTCCAAGTGAAAAGAAATAGATGTTTCAAAATAACAATTCAACTGAACACAGATCCCTGCCTTACGTTAAGGTGGATTGCCCTTTCAGGCTGTCTATCTATTTTTTCTCTAAGATGGGCCTTCTGTTGGCTGCTCAAACTTACATGACATTTCTATTTGCAAAGTTTGAAGCAATTCATGGCAACTCAGGATATACAGTGTCACCACAAGAAGAATCAATAACCTCTTGAGATGAGGAAGACTTTTGTACTGAGCCTGGAAGGACTATGGGGAGTGAACCCCCACAGCCACTCACTTTTCCCCCTCTTGCTTCAAACAGGGAATAAGCAAGTATCTGTGTAGGTATTGGCTCTTGGCCAGGGTCAATCCACCACAGAAAGTTGGATTGACCAACTTTATGTGTTGGTCAGCCTTGTACTAAAAACCTTTATTTCGCCTATTCGTCAGGAAGACTTTTTGTGTTGATCAACCTTGTTGAATTAAAAGTTGCTAAATAATTGTTTACAAACCCCTTGAGCTATAAAAGCAACCTGAAATACTGCTATCATTAAACATATTTTGCACTATACATTTCTTCTATCAAGAACCAGAAGAAATCTAAACTATGATTCTTTCCCATGGACTTGTTAATAATAAAAAGTCTTTACAGTACCAAGCAATGAGGTTTGTGAAATACAGATGTCTTACTTTTAGTAGCAACTTCTTGCCTGAGCTAACACATTTAGCAAGAAATTAAAATTAACATATAGATTTCCTGATACTGACAAGGAAGTAAGAGAAGTAAGAATGCTGAGATAATTACTCATTAAAAAAAAATTACTATATTTGGTTGTCTAAACACTTTTTGTATTTGCTCCACTTAATTTTTTGTGTTATTCAGTGCAATGTTTTCTTCAATTTGTTTCCCTCTAGTGGATCAGCACTTCAGTGTGTTGGCAGAGACTTAAATCTCAAATTTTTCTTTTTTCTTCACTTGCATTGTGTGGCTACAATGTTATTATTATAACTGAATAATCTATACACAGCAACGACTCTATTCCATTCCTGATGACTGCATCTTTTAAGCTTGTATTTGTTCCTATTGCCCCAGGTATCAGCTGTCTGGGCTGCAAGTGATGCGAAGTATTTTCAATTCTCTTCTAATTTCAAAAAACTCCCAAAAAACAACAAAACCAACAATTATACTGTATTGTTTTTGGTCATTCTTCTGTCTTTCAGATCCATTCAGGGAGTGGGTCAGAGTGGAAGTCAGTGTAAAGCAGCATTTTAAGTGGTCTAAATGAGGACCTGTTGAACCTAAGCAAAGCTAAAGACAGTTAAATCATGTCACAAATATGGAATGCCTTTTCTAACCCTCCAGAAAGTATAACTTTTCAGCAGCATAGATACATTCCAGTGCTTGATGACTAAAAGATGTGACATACTCTTATTTTTCAAAGGATCTGTCTGTAATTTGGGGGAAAATATACAAACATAAAATCGATCTTGGGCTTATTTGTATCACCTATAGTATGATCTTAGTGTTTCTGTGGTGGATCAGAGTCCTTCCATGTTATACACCTATAAACACCTATAAACCACAACAAAAAGGCTTATTTCCTGCCCCAAAGACCTTACACTACAAAAGGCAAGGCAGCCAAAGAACTCAGCAAAGAGAATGGGAAGGAATGGAAGGAGGCAATAAGACCTGATAGCCATTCCTGAATATTATTAGTAGTAGCACAGGCTGCCAAACATCTTTGTGACTGCTGTATTTTATAGGCAAAGAAAAGGCTTCAGGTTTGTAAACGCAGATCTGAAGAAGGAAAAAGTTCATGACCACTGGTACTGCTGTGTCTGAATGGGCACACCTCTTTCAGGGCAGAAGTTTTTTCTTGTGAATACATTCAAATTGTACTGTTGATTTTATTGCCTTTTTGCTCATCCCAGACAGCTCTAATGTTCAAATAGGACATAAAATAGATTCTGTTGTAATTAAGCAATTAGCTGCACAATTAAATCTGAAGTTAAATAAGTGATGTGAGCTGTACTCCATAACTGCTTGTGAAGTGACACACAATTTGTTTGTTCCCTGTTCACTGGACTCCCACCTTCTCTCGTTAAATCCCTTCTAATACTTAAGGGAATAATAATAAAGAGCAATAGCAATAAATTTAATTGTCAAGTTCTTGAATACTGGTCTACTGAGCCACCATAGTTTTACTTGGGTCCATTCCCTCACATAGCAGTGAACTGATTCATCTTGCACCAGCTTAGAGAGTGGAGAGGGGAGCTCATACCTAACCCCACTCCTCTCTGTATGTCTACCTGGGAAGGGATTTCAGGTGTTGGTCTAGCATGACAAATTGTGTAAGAGAGCATTAGTACTTTCTCTTCATTACCTACTATACTACCTGTTTCCATACCACACAAATAACAGTGGCTGAGTGTCAGCCACTCTTTGTGCAATATAAATCATGGCCAAAGCACACTCAGGTGTTTTTTAAAAAAATCCTCTCTTCCATGAACTTGTATATTGCTCTGCGTGGACCAATTCTGCTAACGCCTACCCACTTGACTAACTGTATTCATTCTTTGAAATCAAAGTATGAGTGACTAGTTGCATGCAAACTGGGTTAAGCCTTGATATTCTGAGCTTTTGAAGACACAACTGCATCTGACATGTTTTGCAGTGCTCTTGAACTACTTCAGCACACTATGAAATACGGAAATAAAAGCAGAAATGAAGGCAAGGCTTTTAAGATGCCCTTAAATTGACCTTCAGACAAAACCAATGGTGAACACTGAGCAAGAAACTGTGAATGAAGAAGAATAGTGTCCCAAGCGTGAATGAAAGCTCCACAATCCCATTTAAGCATTCTTAGAACATTAATCTATTTAAGATATTAGGACAGCAAAGGACCATTGTTCAGGACAGCAAGTGAAAGTCAGTATGGGTTGGGTTACTCCGTCCAACTCAGACAGATACCATATTTCAATTCTGAAAATACACTCAGAGGAATTTGAGATCTTTTGTTATTTAAGAGGCTCCATTGGGAACTCCATTCGGTTTATTTTACCATGCAGTCACTTGTAAGGAAAAAAAAAAAATCCACCTCCAAACGCAGGAGCTAAACATGTACTGCATTATTTTAATCTCCTCATAATTACCATTTTCACATTTCTTTCACTTGTCATAAAATTGAAGCTTTCCAGACTGTCTGATAAAGTTATCTATCTAGCTACAGTACATCAAAGAGAGCAGGTGAAAGTAAGTTTTGTACTCACACACACTGAAATATGGTTGACCTAAAAAGAACGAGGTTTCTTTATCTCTTGCCTCTTCTTTTGAAATTTCTCCTTGGTTAGTGCAGGTAATGTTTCTAATTTTCAAATTGAACTGTTTCATCTGAATGTAAAGGAGAAGTAAAACAAAGAGCTGAAACAACAATAAAGTTGTATAAAATTTATAAAAGACAATGCTGCATACTGAAAACACTAAGAGAATTCTAATGAAATCGGAGTTTCCCTGGAGGATCTGTATTAAATAGTCTTGTCCTGAGAAAGTAAAGATTGTACTTCACTTCAGATACAGACTTTATGAGAATGAATATCAAACATTTTCAAGGTCTTTTCTTTTAGAAAGAAAATCCCATCATAGCTTCATAACAGCTGGCTGTGCCTTTTTTTTTTTTTTAATGTCTTTAAAAAATGTAGGTCATTATTTAAGAACAGATTTAATCAATTTTCAGTATAAAATTCCTGGAAAAAAATAATCTCATTCATTCTAATTTATATTAAACACAAGAGATTGTATAAATAGAACTCAGTGTGGGATTTCAAATCTCAGACCAGGTCATTTAGAGCTATTTTAAATCTGCATTTTCATACGTATATAGCCTGTGAAGGTTTTCATTCAGTGTTCATGCAATGCTAATGCAGTCATGGTGCGCAGGCCACAAGGCCTCTTCCCACAGATGAGAGAACAGAAGGCACAATTTTATGTATTTTATTTACATTGACAAGGTCAGAGGGTCAGGCTACTGACTGTGAACTCTCCTGTTAGATGGACCCAGAACATATGCCAGCAGGGAATTCACTGGCAGCTCCCTTAAGCAAGGATTTAGGATATTAATGTCTAAATGGAAGAGTTGGGTGCTCACCTCAGCCTTCATTCTGGGCTAAATTTTTCACTGTCACCCAAAGCTCTACCCCGTGGCCAGCCAAGCGTGTTGATAATTTTTGTGAAAGTAATGCCTACAGAGAGTTCAAAGGTTCAGGAATGAGGCAGTATTTTCATCTTCTGGGATTGTGTAAGCCCCACAAATGGCCTCAGGCTCTACTGCACTAATGTTACAAGGTCCACGGCTAGAACACGGTTAAGCTTGGTCCATTAACAGCAAACATGAGCTTGTGAGGTTGCCTCACAATTTACTGAAATTTAAATAACCTTTGTGATACATGGAATTAGCTTGTGCTTTACAAGGATGACACTGAATTATAGGGAGGTAACTTAATACTGTCTTCAGGAAATCTGGCATTTTACTGATGATTTAGAGATTATTCTGTGCAATCCTGTGCAGACACCAAAATGCAGTCCATCAAGACATAAGCATTAGGGAAAGCCAAGGTGTCTATAAATTAAAAAGAAGAAAACTTACCATTTCAACGTGAAAAAGGATACAGATTTCAGGTAATTGTTGATCAGATTTTGCTTAGCTCTTCTTGTAACAACTCTGCTAATGATTTGTGGCTGCCTTTGAATTGTGGGCTGAGTCCAGAAAAGCTTTAGAATATTGGCACATAAGACTGGGATGGAACTACCACTTTTTCCCCAGATACTACCCATCCACTCTACTAACCAGCTTTGTGTACAGTTGTAGACCTCTCCAGTTAAAAAGTAAAACACGAAACACAAACCAGTGAAGTTTATTTAGCAGATATTTTCCATCCGTGTCAAGGTAGGTGAAGAGAATACAAGATTTGTTTTAGAGAACCATGAGTGACACAGAAAAGGACACCAGAAAACTTTGCCAGTGAACATGTGTTTGATGCAAGTACAGCTAAATCAAGAAAGCCACAATGAGCTGATACCCTACATCAGTGATTAATGTGTATCAGAAATAGTGTGGCCAGCAAGACCAGGGAAGTGACTGTCCCTTTCACTTGGCACTGGTGAGGCCACACCTTGAATCCTGTGTGCAGCTTTGGGCATTTCACTGCCAGAAGGATATTGAGGTGCTGGAGTGACTCTAGAGATGGGCAGCAAAGCTGAGGAAGGATCTGAAGCACAAGTCTTTGAGGAGCAGCTGAGGGAGCTGGAGTTGTTCAGCCTGAAGAAAAGGAGGCTCAGGGTGACCTTATTGCTCTCTCCAACTACCTGAAAGGAGACTATAGCCAAGTAGGGGTCAGTCTCTTCTCCCAAGTAACAAGTGATAGGTAAGAGCCTGAAGTTGTGCCAGGGGAGGTTTAGATGGGGTATTAGAAAAATTTTTTTTCCAGAAAGGGATGTTAAGCATTGGAAGAGGCTGTCCAGGGAGGTGGAGGCATTTAAAAGACATTTAGGTGTGGTACTCAGGGACATGGCTTAGTGGTGGACTTGGCAGTGTGAGGTTAACAATTGGACTTCATGATCTTAAAGAGTTTTTCTGACATAAATTATTCTATAATTCTAAACACATCCATGAGTTCCTCAGATTGCAGTAGTGACTACCTAGGTGCTGTCCTTGTCAACAGGAGGGACAGCAGCAGGCTGTCAATGCATATTCTGTCTCTCTCTTCTTGAAAGGGTCATTGGCTTTTCTAGTATTATTGCTATGCTACATATTCCCTAATTCCATTAGCTCCTACATGCACATTGTCAATGCACACCAGGCTTTAACAGTCTATGAGTATCTGTGAAGCCAATGAAATCCCAGTTTCTGGTCGTGTCTCTAATTCTGTATGACCATTTCATATCATCAGCAACAATAAGATTATTACTAGATTTCATATAACATGTTCATATAACAATACCAATTCCAGGTAATTTGACTTCATGTAGTTCTGAAATCACTAAACTGCTGTATTAGTTTACGGTACCAATTTTATTTTTCTAGAGTTAAAAGAAATAACAATTACAGAAATCAAATAAAAACAATCCTCCTGCCTCAGAGTTCAAATAATGCATCTGCAGGACTGCAGAGATGCCCCTACCACTCAGTCAAACAGCAGGAGTGAACCAGGTTAGTGTATTTTCAGTGGATTTCACAACTACTTCTGTCAGCAGAAGAATACTAGGGGTTGCAGTGGTGCTCAGGATGTACAAAACGTAGTGATCATGGTGCTTCCAGCCTCTGTCTTAACTTCATCCTTCATTACTTTAGTTCATATAACATTTTACTCTCACTCTACATCCACTTAGTTTTTTCACCGCCCCCCCCTTCCCCTTTGGGTTCATTGTGCTTAATTTACCATTTTCTAACTGTCCCTTTAGGCTTGGCTCCTAATCCCTCTGCTTCCCCAGCGTGGGGAAAGAAGGAAGAAGGAGCACTGAAAGCACATCAGAGAGTGGCTTTGTCTGTAGTACTCCCTGACCATGAAGGAGAAATAAAAGAGGGAAGTCTGGCTCAGCCAGTGCAGTCCCATTGTAGGTCATCCTTCATATAAACAGAGTATGTTGAGTTAGCTGTTAAACTATTATACATTTCTTCCTCAGCTTTCAGAAGCTCATGATTAAAAAAATAAAAAAATGAGGTATTCAAAAATGATCTTTATGAAGCCAGAATGACTCTCTCAGCAGAACTCTACTCTTCAATCAAAAGCTCGGGAATGCTGAGATTCCTAGTTTAAGGACTGTTTTCATGTGGTAAAACCATTTGCAGATTTATCAGGCAGGACAGAGGTTTTAATCTTCTTTGGTCTCCCCTCCACTCTCCTGTAAGACCAGGAAGAGTAGTCAGTATTTCCCTCATGTGATGTTGCTGCTCAGTTGTGTAGCCTTCCCAGTCACATACAGGTTATAGCTGTTCCCAAGTGAAATACTCTCTTTTCTTTTTTGGCTAAGCTATTTTTGTTCAAGTTTTCAAAAGATAGCTTCTGCCTGCGGCAGAAATTCAGCATGCGGAATTTCTGCCCAAATTATTAAAGAGTGGTGGAGTTACAAACTACTGAAACAGATGGAGTTTGGCATAAGAAATTACAGATGCCATCACTTACAGCCTTTATACTCTCTGAGGACTTATACTGTAACACATATTCAAATGTGAAGTACCACTCAGTACTTGTTTCTCTTACCTTTCATGTTCCTTCAAAAAACCCCATAAACATACAGGCTTTCTGGCTGCAGTAATGACCTTCAAGAAATGTATTTCCAAGTGGCTAGAGGCTGTTAGGTCAATCTTCATGGCGGCAATCAGGTGACACAAGCCTCCTCACCTCCATGTCATTGTTTCTTACAAAAATCAATAATGACTTTATCCTTACTTGCTGTTTCAGTTCAGCCTAACAGTGCAAATAGCACAGAAAAACACAGAGGCAGAGGAGTCTGAACAGTAGAAAGGTAATGGAGTGGATGTTAATTTCTAGAAGGAAGCTGTCATACAAAGGGAGAGCAAAGACCTTTCAATCCTTAACTAAAAAGGCAGTAATTACACATTCTGGGGTGGAAAATCTATTATAAATGCCATTTATAGAACAAAATCTAGCAGCAACTCTTGCTTATTTTGTAACAGTGCCAAGGAAAGAGGTGGGTATTCTAAGAATCATTGGATACAAGAAAGACATTATGAATGAAAGTCAGTTTAGCAAGAACCAAGAGATAAGACAGTTAACATTAGAACCTTGGTATCTTATTGGTAAACCCATTTTTTTATATCAACTTGAATTAAACTAGGGGACAAATTTAGGATTCAAGTCAACAAAGGAACAGCTGTGCATTTCCATTTTTATTTGATTTATATTGTTCCCAATCGATTTCATACAAGAGAAGCACCTTCTGGTATTACAAAGACTCATACTGAATTAGAGCAGCTCCATAGAAATCAGAGCTTGTATTTGTTCAGAACTGATATACAACAGAAGAAAACAAGCCAGACTTTCTCTAAATCTAGTATCTAAAGCACAACATCAGTGGCTATAGATAATTTGGGAAAACAACTCTAAGTTTTAAGCCAAGGAAACTAATCTTGCCTAACTAAAAAAAATTATACAAAGGTAACCTCTTTATCTCAGGAAAATTATTGGTGAGCAAGGCCTGCCTCAATGGTTTGACTTTCTGTTAGTATAGCCATATGGAACACACACTAGTAGGGAACCGCATGAATTCTAAGGGACTTCCTTTTTTGTCTCTTCATATTCTCTGGACATAGTTTCAAAGGAGTTCAGTGTTAGACCTACCCTCTAGAAAAAGAACTAACAGTAAATGAAGACTGACTTACTCCTATTACTGTAGTTTAGCCAGACTGTTTGGGTAAAATTCAGGCCTAACAGCATGCAGTGGGAGATTTTTTACCAAGTTCAGATGAAGCCAGGATTTCATCTCAGCTGTCTTCTCTGTTCTTGTGTAGGAGAACAGAATACAACTAGGCAGAGATGATGCGTTGTTCTTTACAGTTTGCACCTGTGTCTAATTTAGTCTTGCAGCTAGAGCTACACAGCAAAGTAGTTGACAGCTACTAGAGAGAACAGTCTGGAAACTGTCAGCTCAGAGGGATGGCTTTTAGAGCTCTCACTCTTTGGAGTAAGTTTTTTTCTGTTTAATCAAAGGAAAAGTATTTTTGTTAAGAAACTTGACATTCCAACAGAGTGCTGTTAAGGCAGGGAATGAAAATATGAAATTGCTGTTTGTTACCAGTGCTGTAAATCATCCGTGAAAGCCTTCACAAACACACCAGATGCAGACTGCTAAATC
This sequence comes from Scytalopus superciliaris, assembly GCA_013400415.1. Lineage (NCBI taxonomy): Eukaryota > Metazoa > Chordata > Aves > Passeriformes > Rhinocryptidae > Scytalopus > Scytalopus superciliaris. The sequence continues at coordinate 561,884 of VXBX01004429.1, forward strand.
CTTCCACTTCATGACAGCACGGAGCCACTGACAGAATCATGCTTTCCACAGACAGAAATGAGCAAGTACCAGATACATAAAGCATATATGATTAGCAAGTGAATCAGATGCCATATTCAAGCAATAACATAATATCGCATAGCCCGATAAGATTTCGTATGTATATGCAACAAAAAGGAAGATCTATACATTCACACTATTATATTAAATTTTGAGTGGTGACAGGACTGACAGCATAGCCTAAAAACAATGCAACATCCAAGTTGTGCAACTGTTTGTGTATATGTGCATACATGTATAAATGCAACAAAGTTAACCTACCCATAATTATGCACAGAGATAACAATGTTTCCATTATATGTTTTACAGAAACAGTTTGAAAATCAGTAAATACAGTTTTCTTTTACTGCAAATGCAAAGTTGGAGGCTGAACTCAAGCCTGAACTTGAAGTTTTGGAAAAGTTGATTAATTCAGAATTTTAAGACAATGCCTTAAAAAGCCAAAACTTTTATAGATACATGACTCAGAAAGGGCTGAAATTTAAAGCATTTAGCTTGACAGGTGTGTGTGTGTGTGCGTGTATATATGTATGTATATATATACACACGCACACACAGAGAGGCAAAAGGAGGCTTTGTACATTCACAGTGGGAAAGTGCTGTGAATCTATACAAAACCTTGAAATGCCTCCTTTTCAGCATAGCACAAAACTTATTCACCATTCAGGTGATGCATTTAATTGCTTGCTTACCTGTTGCTATTTATTACTTTTTGTATATATATGACAGAGAGGAACAATGTAATTTTCTAATTTAATATCCCAGATTGCTAAGATAGATTCATAAATTATTCCATCGTTATTTTGCCTCACTGGCCTTCCACTTTGTTCCAGCAGACCTTCTTGTTACTTAGCCTATCTTTAGCCTCCAGCGTTTGCAATTTTCAACTTACAAGAAATTAGGGCAATATCCATAAAAGGATGTTTCAATTTAGTTTATCCTGCCTTAGACCCAGAAAGCAGGTTCATAGACCTATATTGGGTACCAAGAATAGAAAATATACCCGACCAACACTTTAGCCAACTGGAAATGCCAAAGACCGTGAAATCTCACCTCTCCTAAGTGTTTAAAGCATCTAACACCGAGCTGCAGAAGTGCACCTACCTAGGCCTAGATCAACATTCAGAATACCTTACGGGGGGTTAGAGGTCTAAGTTGTGTGTTTAAGCAGATGCTTAGCTCACACTTTAATGACAGCCCTTTGGGACAACTGTTCAATGCCGAAAACGCAGGACATGGGAGATTTACTGGAGCAAAATTCCTGCGGTGCCAGGGCCGCTGAGATACCTAAAAATTGAAGTACAGGCCATGAAGAGGATGGCTTCACTCCGGCTTCTTCTGCCTCACCATCTTCTGCTGGGGCAGAGCAGAGATCCCAGTCTCACCCGCATTTCCCGGGAAACTAGGCCGAGCTCTTCCTCGTGGAAACCTCCGCACATTACCCTAGCACTTACCCCCGAGCTTTCACACACATTCCGGAGCTCTACCTTTAGCTGGAACACGCCAGTTCTGAAATCTGCTCCTGCTAACATCACCTTTTGCAGAAGTGCCTGTGCCGAGCGCCGCTCCGGAGAGCCCTGGCTCCAATTGCTCTGGGAACGGGGAACAAGCGAAGCCCCAGAGCAGGGGCAGGGGCGGCCGGGCCCGGGAGCGCTGCGGGGCCTGGGAGGCCACAGCGAGGAAATACCTTCGGCTCGGCCACCGCTGCCCCCTCCAGGGGCTTTCAGACGCGTCCACCAAGGCGTTCAGCGCCTCTCACATGAGCAGCGGGTCGGGAATGCCGCTCCATCCCCACGGATGCCCCACCGCCGCGGCAGGACCGGCCCGCGCCCGCCCGGCGCTGGTTTCCGGCGGGACTTTGTGCGGCGGCGCTTCCCGTCCCCCGCGCTGGGCCCGGCCGCGGCCGCCGTCCCGGTGTCCCCGCGGCCGTCCCGGTGTCCCCGCGGCCCCCATGCAGTCCCGGGTGCTGTGCCTGGGCGGCGGGCCCGGGGGTCCCGCCGGGCGCAGGGTCCGCCTGCTCCTGCGGCAGGTGCTGTGCGGCGGCGGGCCCGCGGCGCGGTGCGGCCGGCCCTGGCTCAGGGCGCTGCACAGCTCAGGTAACCACCCGGCGGGGCCCGCTGGCCCTCACGGCCCTGAGCGGCAGCCGGGCTGGGGGAGGGCCTGGAGCGCTTGTCCGCTGAGGGAGCTGGGGGTGTTGAGCCTGGAAAAGAGAAGGCTCAGAGGTGACCTTGTCGCTCCCTACGGCTGCCTGAGAGTGTAGCCGGGGGGGGGGTCGGGCTCCTCTCCCAGCCAGCAAGGGACAGGACCAGAGGGCACAGCCTCAAGCTGCTCCCGGGGAGGTTTAGGTTGGACATTAGGAAGAATTTCTTTGCAAAAAGGGCGATTAGATACTGGAATGGGCTGCCCAGGGAGGTGGGGGAGCCACTGTCCCTGCAGGTGTTTAAGGAAAGACTGGACAGTGCCATGGTCTAGTTGACACGGTGGTGTTTGGTCATAGGTTGGACTCGATGATCTCAGAGGTCTCTTCAACCTAATTGATTTTGTGATTCTGTGGCATGAGGGGAAAGGGCAGAGTTCAGTCACAGGCTTGTGGGAATGCTTAATGTAGCTTGTCATAGCGGCTTGTCTCCATGTTTCACCCACAGTGAAGCAGCCCCCCAGCCTGTACCTGTGAGAACTCTTCTCCTCTGCAGAACACATCACATCTTACTGTGCCTTCTGTCTCTGTGTCGTGTGGCAGAACCTCAGTGTTTGTGTCAGGGGCTGCTGAGGCTGCTGCGTGTCTGAGTGTGCCAGCAGTGTATGGTAATGAGATAGAGGGTTGACCTTGAGCTTGCATATGCCATGTAGGATGACCTGAACTGTCCTGGAATATCCTGTGATGACCTTTGAGACAGGTGATGGGCTTGTGCAGAGTAGAAGTGGTGTTTGGAAAGGTTGACTTATGCCTATGCTGGCTGACACTTTCTAGGATGAATGCCAAAAGCAACAAAGCTCCTAAATACAGAGCTAGTGATGAGTAGCTGTAAATTAGGGAGATAGAATGATAGCAAGTGATTCTGATGATGCTAACGCTTTTTATTACACACTTTTAATCCAATTTCTCTCCATTTTAATGTGTTTTAATGTTTACTAGTTGACCTGTTCATTTCTTTGTTTATTTTCTCAGAAGTTACTCAAGAGGGAAGTCTTTGAGGAACAGATAACCATAACATTCCTTCAAGAATTTTCAAATAGAAAATATTTTGTGGAAAGTTATTTATCATCAAACAAATGAGTGTGAAAGGGAGTAAGTTAATAATGAGTGAAACAAGCACCTGAAGAAGGTTGCTCAGCACTTTTCAGCCTTTGTTCAGTGAGTAACCTTAAGAACAAGAAGAAATTTAGCAACATGATGTAGACTAATGCATGCTGTATGGGTAACAAGCAAGAGGAGCTGGAAGCCATCGTGCAGCAGGAAAGCTATAGTGTAGTCACCATCATGGAAATGTGGTGGCATAACTTGCATGACTGTAGTGCTGCCATGGGTGGCTACAGGCTCCTCAGAAGGAATAGGCAAGGTAGGAGAGGTGGAGGGATGGCTCTGTATGTCAGGGAGTCTTTTGACTCTGTGGAACTTGAGGTCAGTAATGATAAAGTGGAGTGCCTGTGGATCAAAATCAAAGGGAAGGCCAAGGCTGACATCCTGGTTGGGAGTCTGTTATAGACCACCCAACCAGGATGACAAGGGTGGTGAGTTATTCTACAAGCAGCTGGCAAATGTCTCAAAATCATCAACCCTTGTTCTTGTGGGTGACTTTAACCTGCTGGATGTCTACTGGGAGCTCAGCACTGCAGAGAAGAGGCAGTCTAGGAGTGTATGGAGGATAATTTCATGTTTCAGCTGGTAAATGAACCCATCAGGGGTGGGGCCCCGCTAGATCTGCTGTTCACAAACACAGAGGAGCTTGTGGCAGATGTGGTGGTCAGAGGCCACCTGGGGCACAGTGACCATGCAATGATGGAGTTTTCAATACTCAAAAATGCAAGGAGGGCCGTCAATAACACTTCTACCTTGGACTTCTGGAGGGCAGATTTTGGCCCACTCAGAAGACTGGTCCAGAGTGTACTGTGGGAAACAGCCCTTGAAAACAAAGGGGTCCAGGAGGGATGGACACTTCAAGAAGTAAGTCTTGAATGCGCAGGAGCGGCTGTCCCACTGTGCTGAAAGGCGGCGGGGTAGACAACTGGCCTGGCTGAACAGGGACATTTTGAAGGAAATGCGGAAAAAAAAGATAGCTTACCAACTATGGAAAAAAGGGCAGACACTCATGAAGAGTTTAGGAATGTAGTTAGGTCAAATAGAAAGAAAATTAGAGAGACAAAGGCACAATTTGAAGTTAATCTGGCCACTTCTGTTATGGGTAACAAAAAGTCTTTCTACAAATACATCAGTAGCAAATGGGAGGGCAAGGAAAACCTTCATGAGGGGGAACATTGTTACCAAAGATAAGGAAAAAGCTGAGGTACTTAACACCACCTTTGCCTCAGTTTTTAACAATAAGAGAGGTTGTTCTCAGGATAACTGGCCTCTGAAACTGATACACAGGGATGGGGAGCTGAATAGCCCCCCTGTAATCCAGGGGGAAACAGAGACCTGCTGTGCCACTTGAATCCTCACAAGTCTATGAGGCCAGATGTGATCCGTCCTAGGGTGATGAGGGAGTTGGGTGGAAGAGCTTACCAAGCTGCTCTCCATCATTTTACCAAGAGTGCTGGCCTGCTGGGGAGGTCCCAGTTGATTGGAATTTGGCAAATGTCACGCTGATCTGCAAAAAGGGCCAGAAGGAGGACCCAGGTAACTACAGGCCTGTCAGCCTGACCTCAGTGCCTGGCAAGGTTATGGAGCAGATCATCCTGAGTGTGATCACACAGCACTTACAGGATGGACAAGGGATCAGACCCAGCCAGAATGGGTTTAGGAGGGGCAGGTCCTGTCTTACTAACCTGATCTCCTTTTATGATCAGGTGACCCACCTGGTGGATGAGGGCAAGGCTGTGGATGTGTTTGTCTGGNGAACATGAGCCAGCAGTGTGCCCAGGGGTCCAAGAAGGCCAATGGTATCCTGGCCTGTATCAGGAATAGTGTGGCCAGCAGGACCAGGGAAGTGATTCTTCCCCTGTACTCAGTGCTGGTGAGGCCACATCTTGAGTGCTGTGTCCAGTTCTGGGCCCCTCAATTCAGGAAGGATATTGAGGTGCTGGAGCGGGTCCAGAGAAGGGCAGTGAGGCTGGTGAAGGGACTGGAGCACAAGTCCTGTGAGGAGCTGCTGAGGGAGCTGGGGGTATTCGGCCTGGAGAAGAGGAAGCTCAGGGAAGACCTTATTGCTCTGTACAACTACCTGAAAGGAGGGTCTAGCCAGGCAGGGACTGTTCTCTTTTCCCATGCAACCAGCAGCAGGACAAGAGGGCACAGTCTTAAGCTGTGCCAAGGGAGGTTCAGGTTAGATAGTAGGAAGCGATTTTTTATGGAGAGAGTGATCAGGAATTGGAATAGGCTGCCCAGAGAGATGGTTTATTCATAATTCCTGGAGGTTTTTAGGGTGAGACTGGATGTGGCACTTAGTGCCATGGTCTAGTAAGCACTGTGGTTGGATCAAAGGTTGGACTTCATGATCTCTGAGGTCTTTTCCAACCTGGTTAATTCTATGATTCTGTGGTAAGAGTTTTGGTAGAAAGATCTAAGTCTCAAAGGTCTAGACAATCTTGTAACTTATTAAAGGCAGGCTAAGAGATAATACTAGGGATATTTGCCATCCTGATGCCTGAGACATCTCATTCTTTGTAGTGCTTCCTGTGTTTCTGTGAATTTGAGACCTTGATATTAAAAATACTATATTTTTCCTGTTTTATTTTGTGGGATTTTTAAATTTATTTTTTAAATGTTTGCTTGCATTCTTGCAGACCCTAGCATTCCTTTGAGGACACTGATGTTACGAAGAGGTGATCTGAAATTTTTTTGTCCCATATGTGGTTTTACTCTATGTGTTGTTGTAAGGAGTGTTGAGATTGCATGTCTCGTTTACAAATAAGAAAAATGTTTCCGAAAAGGCTGGAAGTTGTTCACAGTCAACAGCAAATTGTTGTGTACCCAGTAATTTGGATCTGACATCCCTGCCAGATTGGATTTACTGTCTGTCCTAGTACCTTCTAAGTGTAAGGAAGAAACTTGCCTGATATGTGTCAAATGTGAAGGAGCCATGCTTAGCTTTTCAGCTCTGTCTTTATAAAAGTGAATATAGCTTGCTTGTTCAGTGGGGACCATGGAGGAATTGCTAGACCTGTCTAGTGGTAAAGCTTAAGTCTCAAATGAAAGAAATTCCATGACTACAGGGCAATGGGAATATCTAGGTAGGGTTTGGGTTTATACAACTTATTTAATGAGGGAAAAAATTTGTAGTAGCAAATGTTGTAGAAGGTTGACTGCCAGAATCACTTCTAATGCAGTTTTCATGTTTCCTTCTAAAAGACTTAAAAGCATCAAGTTTTTTGTAGACTGCAGAGTTAATTTGTGATGAATTATTTTCAGTGCAGTGCGAGCTGAACAAGGTGAAGTTCTACAGAACTCAGTTGACTGTTATTTAATTATTTTAATCGATACGTAACATGAATTAGATGTAAAGTGAAGAGCTGGAAAAACAAAAATCATTGCCAGTCACATAGTAGAGGCAAAGGAAGGCCTCTCATGTGCTTTGCTGTTCAGTGTACAGTAAGTAACTTACACTTTGTCACTTGTGTAGACCAGAAAATATACTAGCTCTGTTCACTGTTCTCTGCAGCTCTGCCTCTCCAAGTTCACTTCTGGTGCTTTCCAAAACCTGGTCAATGGCAGAGCCTAATCAAACCTGTGTTTAAAGCCTTAAATCAGTAATACATACAAGGGTATCTGCTGTGTATAACAGTCATGTGTGAAAACTTGTCAGACCTCAGAATCCTATAACGTTAATCATTGGTGTACAGGATCTAAGTGATTGTGGTAAAAATTGATAGATAATCTGAAAGAAGACAATGACCTGGACCATGTGTTTAATAGTGGGTTCTTTTTTAATGTTTCTATTGCTGTCCCAAGACTAAAGAACTGGTTGATAGTGGCTGTTGCTTTCTAGCACATTTCCTTTACCAGCTTTACCTGTGTCATTATCTTTGTTGAAGTTCACGTGTTGGCAGCTTGGAGTGTGATTCTGATAATGTTTTTTTTTCACTGGCAAAACCTATTTAAGAGACTTCATTCTTTCTTCTTTCTCCTAACATTCCTGTAATTGTTCATTGCCCACATAGGTTTACTTAGGGGACTGCATTGTGGTGACTGAAATGATTCCAGGAATTTGATTTACAGTGAGGCCTTATGAACAGTTGTTGTCAGCACAACTGAGAAAGTAGCAAATGGAGATGGGAGTTTTCAAAGCCAGTTGTATGAAAGCTGACAGAGTTATGGCTGTGCTATTTCCAATTATTCTAACATTTAAGAGATAAAAGGTTGCTGGTGAAAAAATAGTGGGTTTTATTAGAAATGCTGATATAGCTGGAACAAAGGGATGAGCTGTCAGGCAGGTAAACTTCTGTATGGTTTTTGGTAGGGTTTCACCATTGTTTCATGGGTGGACATCAGTAAATAGTTTCTGAGTTTTAGTATTTGGTAGTTGTTAGAAATTCAAATTTTCTGTTAAACAACTGTTACAGGCCTGTTGCATGTTGATGTGTTCTGCAAGTCCTGCCCATTTTAATGGATAAGGTTGAAGTTGTACCTGCTTGGCAAACTCAGGGACTCAGGATAGTTGTATAGGCAATGCCATAATGAATTTTAAAGCTGCTTTGTCAGTTTTGGATAGCTTATCAGTAAATTGGAAGTTTTAAAAACGATTCTGATGATTTTGAGTTGCAGATTCTTTTTAGTTGAAATACATTGTTGCAATTATACTAATGTATTTGTTACCTTAGCTCTGTTTAGAATAGCTTGATAGTCTGTTTTTTCTACACTGAGTAAACTGTATTTCAGGAATCTTCATAGAGTTTTAAAACACTTTGAGCTGATTTTTCATAGAAGTAACACTGGCTGCAGAAGATTTGAAAGGGACCACTGGCAATGAGGTAGGCATCTGCTACCTTATGACTAAGAGCAGCTAGAGGATATGGCTTTCTAGAGACAGCTAGCAGAAACCTCCCACTCATGGGCTTTCGTGCTCATGGGAGATTTCAGCTATCCAGACATCAGCTAGGAGAGCAATCTGGCATTGTGCATGCACTCTTGATATTTTCTAGGCTGTATTGGTAAAAATTTTGTAACACAGATGCCAGAGAGACTGGTCAGGGTTGGCTCTTCATTTCATCTCTGCATTCAAGTAGGGAAGAATTGTGACCACTGGTCATAGGTGGCAGCCTGGATTGCAGTGACCAGAATAGGATTGAGCTGCAGATCTGGAGGAAGGCTGGGAAGGTAAGCAGAAGAATTAGGATCCTTAGACTTACAGAATGCAGGCTTTCACTTATTCAGGAGATTGTTAGGTAGAATCCTTTGTATAACAACCATGAAGAGAAAAAGTGACCAGGAGAGCTTGAAGATTTTTAAAGAAAACTTAATGACTGCTCAGGAATGAACCAATCCATAGTAGCAGGAGGCCTGCTTGGCCAAGCAGGGAATGTCTCAATGGACTAAAACACAAAAAGGGAGCATACAACAGTGGAAATAAGGACAGACAACAGAAGTGTAAAAGTGCAATTTGGTATGTAGGGACAAAATCCCTACCTTTTTGTCGGAGTGCAGATCTTAAGTCCAGGAAGGCCCTGATAAACTTGAGAACTGGGACAGCAGAAACCTCACAAAACTTAAGGAGAAGTATGAAGTTTGCTACTGGACTAAAGTCTTGCTGTGTGTCACTGCAGACTTGGGAGGGACTGGCTGAGTATCAACTTTAGTGCAAAGGCTGTGGGGCTGCAGTGGATGTCTGGTTGAATATGAGCCAACACCTCATAGCAATTAAGGTGAACCACAGACTGAACTACTTTAGAAGCATGGGCAATAGTAAAGGGAGAGTTCATCTCTAGAAAACACTGGTAGGGCTTTTCTTGGAACGCTGAGTCCAATTGTGAGTTCCATAGTGAGAAACTGATGAAGTCCACTGGAACGTTACCAAAATTGTGAGAGGCCCAGAGCACCTGATGAGGAGGAGAGGCTGAGGGATATGGGCTTGTTAGATTTGCAACAACAGGCCTGAGAGGTGAAATCTGTTGACAACATAATAATTATAGTTACAAAAATGATTAAGTCTAACTCTATAGCAACAGATAATATATTAAAAGGCAGTCAGCATAAACTAGGGCTTGGGATGCATGGACTGGACAGTTAGACAAAGCTTTTTTTTTTTTTTGTTAGGAGAGAAGTACAGCAGGGGAAGAGGTTTGCTAGAATGACTGTGGAATGTCTGTCCTTAAAGGTTTTTGAGATTTAGTCAGGCAGAGCCACAACTCATCAGGTCTCATCTTGGAGGTTAACTGATGTTGAGCAGGAGATTGGAGAAGATGACTAGTGTTTCTGAAGTGTTTTGGTAATTGATGAAATGGACTGTTTAGCACATCCGTCACATGGTAAGTGTATTATGAAGAGATACTCTGAAATTTGTATGTCAAGTCTATGGGAGATCATCATGGTGTTAAACATTTAAAATTGACTTGTCACATCACTATGCTTTTGTAATTGAGCACTGTCAGACTCCCTACCTTCAAGGTATGCTATTGGCCCAAACGAAAAAAGCTCTCTGCTAGATTGTAAGGTTCCTGCATAGCTGGATGTCAGGTAAGATTCTGCCTTCATGTTGCTGATTTTCTACTAATGCAGAAAAGGAAAAGATTCACATTCTGGTGTAAATACCAATATTTTGGTTTAATGATGCTTTGGACTTTAATCAGTAAAGCCAATCATTAGCCTAAAACAGACAGTTGAAAAATCAAGTGTTACCTTCAAAACTGAAAATTAAAAAAATAGGAGTTCTAACAAGAATGTTGAGTAGAAATAGAGTAATATTCAAACGTTATGTTTAAAGTAATTATTTTGATTTCTTAGAGGGAAAGACTTTTGCTCATAAAAGAGAGCCACTTGAGTGGATTTTTGTGCTTAGATTGAAGATAGATGAATGTTTACACAACAAAACCTATTTCAGTCAGCAGCAGCTGTCAGTCGGCAGCATCCTGTTGGCAGCAGCTGAGCTCCACCTCATCTGTATGTGAAGGCAGTGGTGGTCAAAGAACAAACCTAGTGAGTGCAGGGAATAGGTTTCTGTCCCTCATACTTATGTGTTTGGGAGGTTGCCAGTACTGATAGGAGATGCAGAATAGGTGACAGTGTTGCTCATTGCCTGTGTAATATTTGCAGCCATAAAGATAGTCAATAAGAGCTGCTATGAAATGAAAGAAACAAGTTGGCTCTTCAAGGATGAGCGAGGGCTGACACTCTTTTCTATTTTCTTAGGGAAATGTGGTAGATAAGTATCATTAAAAGTGTAATTTTCTCCCCTCCTTTCCTTCACATTAGAATGAACTGAAGACCTGGAAATATACATTTGAATATAACATAGCCGTCAGACTTTCCTTTAACTGATGTGATTTTACTGCACAGAAATTCCTATTAGCAGAGCTTAGCACCTTCACAGGTTTAATATGCTCTTGCTGTAGATGGCTTTTGAAACCAGATGGGTGGTCTGTGTACAAATGAATGTGTAGTATACTAAGATAATTGTTGGAGTGTGTTAATCTCACACATTTTCATGACTAGAGAGGCCAAAAGGCAATACATTCAACAACCAAAAATTGTAATGTTCCTGAGTCTTCGTTGTAGTGTCTTATAAAAACCCTGATAATATAAACATGGTTTATAGGTGAGACTGGAACCATTTGTGTTGTTCACTCAAAAAACTAAATACATGTATAGATCTGGTGCTTTCTTTTGCAGTAGGAATTCTTTATTTAAAGATAGCCTTTTCAAATGTATTAATTTCTACTTTTTTTCTTAATGTGTTATTTTACCAGGAAAACGGTGAGTAGAATAAAACCTTTTCTACTTTGTAAGTTCTGAATTTGTAGTTGAGATGCAGTCTGGTTATCTTCAGATATGACCAGTATTGTTGCAAATAATTTAAACAGCAGTGACTTTTCAGGAATAAATAGCAGGATTAGGGAATAGTCTCTTCTTGAGAGGTGGAAAGGAGATGAGGGATAGTTGGTGAGATGATTAGTAGCTTTCAAATAGAAGACCAGTCAAACATGCCAAGTACATAGTAGGACTGCATGTTCAGGAAGCCTTCTTTCTGAGAATATAACATCAGATTATCTGCAGCGTGTCAGAACAAATGTCCATCAAGTCTACTAATTCCATATTGGAGAACAGTGAGTAGGAGATGCTGGAGGAGAATAAAGGCACAGGGTGTTCATGCAGGGGTGCCCTGCCAAAGGGCTTTCCCAGCCTCCAGCTGCCTCCTCTGCAGCTCAGGGGCTTGGAGCTGGAGATGCTGCCTTTCTGTTCAGTAGCCCACAATGGACTGAGTGGAAGAAATAGGCCTACTCACCTGAAGAACTCTTCTCAGTTGCCATAAAAACTAGATATAGATACTAATATTGTCTCTGTCTTAAAATGCAGGTCTGAAGAAGAGAACATACCAGGTTCAGTGCACTGCAGTTACTGGGTACCCGTTTGTGCATGTTTAAATTTCTGTATTGCCGGAGGTGCAATTCACACCTATCTATTCCAGATGCAGTAGAAAGAGCTCATTACATTTTTGAGGCAGTTTATGTATCTCCTTTTTTTTCCAGAGTCTCTTCAGATTCCTGTTAATTGGGTCATGATCTTTTTGTGCTGCTAATTTCTGACCTGTATTGCTTTATCTGGATCTTGTCTCCCTGTGAATGGATGTCCCCTTTACCTTTTGGCTTCTGTCTTGTTTGGCTCTTGTTTTGTTTCAGCAGCCATGTCTTTTTTTTACCTTGGCTATTGTTTGTATCACACTGTTTTCCCCAAAGACTGTGTTGCCTAAGATTACCGTTTTCTGTGTGGGAGACAAAAAAAAAGGAGCACATCTTCACTTCTTGTCTAAGCAAGCCTGATACAGGCTACAAAGTGTGTATCTGACAAAACCCTGTGTGTATAGTTCTCATCCACAATAGTGTGGTAGTAGCTTGTGAGATGGTTTAGAATATTATGGGCTATCCCATAATTTGCCATGTAGTCAAATAACTTGGAATATGTGTTCTCAAACTGTGAATTTTGCTGATTTAACACCACCATTTTACCAGGAAGACTGTTATCAGTTCCCTGCCACATGGTGAGACTCTGGAAAGAACCTGTCCGGAATTACATCTCTGTTCAAAGAGTTTGGAAATGGAGTAACCAAACATGAGTTTTTAAACGAGTACAGAGGGAAAAAAAAATGAGACAAGAAAATACAGCCCAGGTGGAAGTGTGCGATAAGATTAGTGGGCTAATCCTTCCTGTGCTCATTTAGCTAGGAAAATGGTCTCTGCTGTCTTGGTTTATTATTGCTTAAGGTTCTATTAAACACTGTTAATATTGCTTTTTGGACAGGTGAAAGCTGAAGGCAACATTTGTCACCAGACAGCAACAAACCTATTAAAAGCTGAATACCCTGACTTTATGCTAGGGGTGTTGTGGGTTCAGCTCTCACCACATCTTACATATAGTTCCCTCACAGCCCATTTTTCATGAAAGTTTGTAGAGTCCATTGTTGGCTGGAATACTTGTGGGATTTTTGGACGTGTTTAGATGTGTTGATCAAGGGTTAGCTAGCTAGGGACTGACATAAATACCAGATGCATTTTCCATTTTTCACCTAAATCAAACTCAGTTGTGATTTGTTTTTTTTAAGGCAGTGAAGGAAACCAACTAAGCCTATGTGCTAATAAACTGGGTAATTGAAATTCTGTCCTGTAGAGATCATCAGTCTGATGTATTGAAAACATCTGACATCTTGTTGTTTCGTCATCTTTTCTCTACTGTCTTTTGGAAGACTGTATGCACAAAAGAGTATTTACAACTTGAGCTGAGGTGATTTCAGCTAGGAGCTAATTAATCATGTTCCCTTGTCTCGTTGCATGTTGGCTAGGGAATGGAGAGAAAATAAACTGTCACTAATTTCCTAAGGGTATGTGAGGCAACCTGTTCTTTTTAGGATGTTAAAATTCTTCCTAGCTGAGCTAATGAGAGAGGTGTCAACTTTCGCAAGGAAGCAGTACGCTCCTAGGGTGTTTTCATCAATTTGCAGGCATTTTCATAGAATCATAGAATATCCTGAGCTGGAAGGGATCCACAGGGATCATCAAAGTCCAACTCCTGGCCCTGCACAAGGCACCCCAAGAATCACACCATGTGCTTGAGAGCATTGTCCAAACACTTCTTGAACTCTGGCAGGCTTGGTGCTGTGACCACTTCCATGGGGAGGCTATTTCAGTGCCTAAGTAAGTGTGGGTGAAGAACTTTTTCCTAGATCTCCCCTGACACAACTTCATGCCTCTCTGGTTATCAGAGAGAAGAGATCAGTTCCTGTCCCTGCCCTTCCCCTCATGAGGAAGCTACAGACAGAAATGAAGTCTCCTGTTTCCTTCAGTCTAACCAAGCCAGGTGACTTCAGCTGCTCCTCATATGGCTTCCCCCCATCCTGTCACCATGGGTGGCCTAGATTAGAAAGGTATGCAGGCAAAAATGAGGTGCCCTGCCATGATCTCCTTTAGCTGTTCCCTGGTGAGAAAGTGGTTGGAGCTGCAGCAGAAGAAAGGAACAAAGAGATGATGCTTAGGCAGTAAGATAGTTTTTCTTACTTTAAAACTTAGAAGACATGGCAAAACACTAGGAGAGCCAAAGACTAGATTTTACTCACTGCTACGCTTGTGTCTGTTGTTCAGTGACTCTTTAAGATATTTAACATTTCCCAGAATGGGGGCCAGGGCCCTAAGCTGATGGAGGACTTTTTTTTTTGGAGTGAGTTTGAAGGCTTCAGGCTGAAGAGGGTACGGTACTCTTTGCTGCATTTGAAATGCAAATTTGTCAAAGGCCAGAAAATGAGCTAAAGCTGCCCTAGACAGCTGCCTAATTGTTATCTTAGCCCAGCTCTGTTTGGGACAGTTCCACTTCTGGGCTCTTGCACATATCAACCAAAGAAGAGTCCATAGCTGTAGCATGGAGAGTGGAAACTGCTTGGTGCTGCTTGCCCTTAGGACCAGGGATGAATCCTTGTCTGCCTTTTATATGGCAGTGCTGCTGTCACCTGTCTTCCACGTTGTGGAAAGCCATTGGAGCACTGTATTGTTGCATAAAATATGGGAACAATAACCACATTACTACCCTTTGCCAATACTTTAGGGAAAAAATGGGGGACTGATTGTTTATACTTCAGAAGGATCCTAAAAACCTATGTTCAGGCTGTGAATCCAGTCTCAGCATGGTTGTCAGGGCCTTCAGTTTGGGAGGAAATCAGCTGTAATCCTTTCTTCACTACTTCCTGTTTGTTACTGTGGGTAATTCTCCTCTGGCTGCTATAAATCTAGACCAAAATGTGTAACCTTTCCCATGGATTGTGTGAGTCAGAACCCAGGGATTCTCAGTCCTATGAGATGAGCAGTAACATTTGAGTGGACTGAAAGAGAATGTCATTTGAGTGCAAACTACAGTCACTGCTGACTGAAAGGCAAGCTACTGTGTATATGGAAGGAGTTTTAGTTGCCTCTTAATTTGGACAACCTGCTTCTTCAGCATTTCCCTTTCTGGTTCCACATGGATCTCCCAAAATGTTTGACTGCTTCCATGATGCTGGAGATAGGCAACTGTAGACTGGGTTATCTTGGATGGAGTGGGACAAGGGGCAGATCTACACAAGGATTTTTAGAGCTGGATCTTGTTTGTGGGCTCTGTATTTTCTATGTCTCATTTCTGAGAAAAGCACAAACACAGGAGACAGTTCCAAAACTTGGTCTCAGTTCATGGAAAGGTAGTGTAATCACAGGGCTGTTGCAAAACTACACCCCTGTGCTCAGTAATCCTCTCCATCCTCATGCATGCACTACAGTGTCTGTTGAGCAGTGGAGGTGATACTGTCTTTAGCAATGGTAATGGAAAAAACATAGTTTTACTAGAGTCATTTTAGTCTCATGGTCTTAATACTTGTGAACTCATCTGTGTGGCCCAGATTGTCTTTTGAAAAGGTAATGTTTTGGTTTTTTTACCAGTCTGCAGCTCGTTTTCTTGGGGTTTGGTTGTTGTGCTGTTTTTCTGTGTGACCACTGCTACCTTGGGGCTTGCGCATTTCCTGACTGAAAACTAGATTTCACTTTTGATTTTCATGCAAAAGTGCACAGGGCATGCCCTGCAATTTAATTCAAACTAGTGGTTGCATAAAGATAGGTAAGACAGGTGGGTCTTAGTAATGTCCAGATACTTTAGGTTTGGTGAAATCTAGAGCAAGAAATGCTGGGGAACTCTCAAACCTCGGAAAGATGCCTGATTCTACAGCCATATAGTGAGGGAGTGCCAGAAGAGCCCACTGGTATGAATATGTCATTTTTTACCTCCAGCAGATACACTGCTTCAGGCTGCTTAAAACCTCAGAAAAATCACCCTTACAATATTTCTCACTGCTAGTTCTGCAGGCAAATGTGCTAAAGATTTAATTTCAGTAAATCAACAATGGTAGCTGGAATGGGGTTCTACACTGAGCTTGAATTCCATAGCTCCCAACAAAGCAACGCATGGTTATAACAAAAGAAAAAACAGTCAAGGAATATTAATTAAATGCAAATTGTCCAGGTACCTGATGTATTGAAAAGCAGCAGAGCCTAATTAATAAACACACATTAGAGGCTACTTTGTGAACACACAGTTAACCTTAGTGCTGCAGGGCTATATTTTTAATTTTATGAACATTATACACTTAAAAAGTATCTACGCATGAACTAAAAGACTTCTTTTTTTTTTTTTTTAGGTGATACTGTCACTATTGGAGATGTGTCTTTTAAACTCAAAACACCGAAGAACCCAGAACTTGTTCCACACAACTACAGTAAGAATCTGCTTTCCTTTTTAATCAGTTTCAAGGCTTTATTGAGAAAACTTCTACTCAATCACCCCACTGACTTTACTGAAATTATCTAAGAAATACATTTAGAAAAAACATGCAATTTGGAGGTGGTTGTCTTTGCTGAGTATATCTCTGATTCAGCTGGTTGTGTAGGAATCTCTTAACTTTGAATATAACTTGACTCATTGCTCAGTGGGATAGTAAAAGTTTTGTTTGTGTATGTTTAATTATTTTTTTCAAAAGGATTCTTAGCCAGAAATTACTTCTAAAAATAATTGCAAATTGTTTGGTCATAAAACTATGGTTAGAATTTTCGTTCAATCGCAGTATGATTATATGTCCTAGGAGTTTGGCAGATGTATGGTGTTTTTCTACTGCGACAGTTAGTATTCCCAGATTGTTATGTTACTGTTGTCAGCAAACATACAGATCTTTGCAGTCCATCAAGTTAATGAGAAGTCAATTGCATAGTGATGAAAAGTACTGTCAAATACAAAAGGTACAGCCAGTTACACACATTAACCATGCACGTACATGTACTTAAAATTAATTCACATCATGTTTTGATACCTTATTAAAAATGTCACAGTTTTGCAGCCATCCTTATTTCCTGATTGTTCATTGAGAATATATGCTTTTTGAGGTTTTTTTGTTGCACCACGGATCAGCAAGTGAATCATACTTGCGTTGTGGCATTTCCTGGTACAATACAGGCCAGATATTTCCTGATGATCCAAAATGATCAGTTGCCATTTATTCAACACTTTCACATGTAGGCTACTGGATGTCCAAAATGCAAATTAAAAATACCCACCAAGACCTGATTTTTTTATTCAGATAAATCAAGCACACATGGCATTCTGAAGGGGTATGCAAGTCTTTACTGTGCTTAGGCAGGGACAAGCACTGAGAACTCCCAGTGACTGTTGTCATTGGGCTTTCAATATTATACAGGTGAAAAGTGAGTGTAGTCATTCACTTGAAGTGGATTTGCTTTCCAATATATCTAAATTCATTCCATGACATTCTGAATCAGACACCAAAAAAACTTCTGGGGCATTGGGTCTTTTAGAAGGATAACATTGGTAATATCAACAGTAGACGTGAACAGTTGGCAGGATGATGGGTAACTGCTGGTAGAGGGCAAGAGGGATGTTACAGGTTGCAGGGAGTGCTGCTGGTACAGTGTCAGAAAGGGCAAGAGTTGCCTCATGGAAGTTCATATTGATTTCTTAGACAATGGTTCATCAGTCTGCAGTTCATCAGTCACGCTTTAAGTGGTCCTGCTTGAACAGGAGGGTTGGACAAGATGACATCCAGAGGTCCCTTCCAACCTCAACTATTCTGTGTTTCTGTGATTCCTGATTTTGTAGCAACTGTGGGATAGTAGACCTGTGTTACTATTGACATGTTTAGATAATTGTTTCTCACCTCTATTCTGTCATGCAGCATTTCTTCTGAAATATTTGCTCTTTGACAGGTGTAGCAGAAATACAGAATAGTTTGAATTGGAAGAAGTCTTTAAAGATCATCTAGTCCAAGAGCCCCTGCAATGAGCAGGGACATCTTCAGCTAGATTAGGTTGCCTAGAGAGAAATATTTTGTTTGCTTTCAGTCTTTGACTAGTGTGAAATCTGCCAGTAGTCTGGTGGGCCAGATCACTGATCTGTATCTGTATCATGGGCTGCTTAATTCTCATACAGCAGTAGGCATCACACTGTCACTTTCTTACCAGGTGATCTAAGGTACCAAAAATTTCCAATGCCGTGTGCCAAGCCTTGCTGTTACAGTGTAGCCTGTGAGGAAAGAGTTTCTGTTTCAGACTGTAATGACAATTCCCATACCTCGTGAGTTCCCTGGGAATGCAGCCAAATAGCTGAGAAATGCTGCTCTGTATTATTACTTTTTATAGCTCCTTAAATGATAGATTTTTGCTTTTCACTCTTTTTGTATGCCTCTTTCCTCATTTTGACCGTGAAGAACATCAGTTGTCTAGGCTAATGACTGATGTAATCCATTTAACTTATTTATAATTCATGTAGATTGTTTTACTTTCTGGTTTTCTGTGCTGTACCAAATGTGTTAATTTTAACAATGCCTTCCCAGTCACTATTACATGTTTTGTTCAATCTGCACTTTTAAGCAAGTTAAATGTTAACTCTAAGTTACCCTAACATATCTTTTTCAGTTCTTTGGACTAAGAAGGTAAGAGAATTATGAAAGCATTTGGTAGAATCAAAGCAGAGATTTTTGTAGTTAATGATTATAAGAAGGAAGAAGTTGTTGAAAACTGATAGCAAAAAGTTTATTAAACACGGAACTTTACAGAATGATGAGATGTTAGCTAAAACCTGATAACAAAACTAAAAGTAATTGCAAGTAAACCTGGTATCAAAACTAAACTAATTTATTAGCGGATATGTATTATTAGTTGTTTCCCTTCATAATCATGCCTGAAAGGAGCCTGGGTCATGCTTGGGATGCTGTTGTTTCTCAGTACTCATGTACTGACAGTAGGATTACTTAAGGTACAAAACTTTGCTTGCAAACCTGAATACCAAGTAAGTTAAAATTAAGTAAAGTAGACTGCTAATGTATTTAGTAGCAGAAAATCTATTTCAAATACTTGAATACAGTTTCTTTGTATATTTAATTTTAGGAATTTTTTTTATCCTGTCATGTTTAAGTTCTTTGGTTATGTTACTGTGGAGAACAAAGTTGTATTCCAGTAGTGAAATTAAGTAGATGGTACTCACTTCATGTTGATTAACATGTCGCTGTGAGATACTTAGAGAGTATGTGCACTGCTTAAAACAGTTTTTTCTTCTTCTAAGAGTGCTTTTTGAGTTTTTCTGTGAATGACTGCTGTAGATACAGGTTTTGTGGTGTAAAACAGACGAATGCAATTTAAGCATTTATGTACTAATTTATAAACAAAATTGTCATATATTTTGAAATTTTATTTTATTTAATTAATATTACATGTAAATGACAAAGGTACTTACCTGATTTATTTTAAACTAAGACTAGAAATAATTAGATTAGCTGTGTAAGGGGCAAATATCCCTGAAAAGATCTTACACATTGTAATGTTTGTAGTGGAGTAAGAACTAAGGGAATTGAAGCAGTTACAGTTCATTTACTGACACTGCATATGATACTGCTTTCTAGCTCATCTTCTGTGTATAATAAAATGTTTCTGCTTTTCTTCTTCTGCCAGATAAAAGTGATGGTAAAATCTGGTGATGTTGAAAGTACATATCCATAATTTGCAGGAAATTTAAGGGATGTTAGAACTTATTCTTAACTCAGCATTATTATTTTAGACTTAAAGATAGCCTTAAAAATCTGAAAAAATCATAGCACAGTGAGGAACATAAATGTGCTAAGTACCTACAAAACTTTGTCATTTAGTCACATAATTGATACCAAAATATTTGTCTGTCTTACCAAATTAGACTGATTTTTAACTGATTTATTGCACCTTATTGCATTTGGCAGAAATGGATAGGATAGGTATTGCTGGTTGTCCTGTGCTTTTATGTCTTTGCTTTTCAGGTTTTATGCTAGGTGCCTAGCAAGTTTTTTATGAAATACTCCATTTTGTGTGTTAATGTGAAATATTAATTTGTTTTGCTGCTGTTGGCAAATGGCTTTTTCTTGGAAGATGATAATTAAAGGTACATAAAATCTGAATTCTTTTTATAAGTGACAAGTTTAAATGAGTCATACGCAAGGGAATTTCATTAATGGGATTTCTGTCATAACTGTGTCTGACACATTCTAGAAAGAGGGCACTTATTTTTGCACTGCTTGTTCTTTTATCAGTAAAAATAAATCTTGCATTTTTAAAGTCTTGCCATGCCTGAAAGCACAGTTGTTTCTTTAATTATACTTGGGAGAAACTTTGTGTGACTTTCTATGATAGTTTAGATCTAAAATTGAATTGCAAGAATACACTTTTTTTTTTTTTTTAATGTTGAATTCATGTCAGTGTACTGCTTTCCTTAATGGTCTGGAAACGTTATGAAAATGACTATGTACTTGGCATTTCATGTATTTATTAATCTTGACAAAATGATTATAACACAAGTCTTCCAGGCTGTTCAGTGATGGCAAATCCTCATTAAGGCAGGAAAAGGGATGTTCTCTTGCAACAGGACTTTGCTTCTCTGTGAAGCTGCAAGTGCATTTGAGAGACTGTGGTCATGTTACACGCCACTGCATTGAATTGTGGAAGATTTATTTCAAAGAGTGTGTGGTTTTGTGCCAGATGTCATGAGTCTGAGCATCCTTCTCAGTGTGTGACCAAAAGTGACATGCATGTATGGAAGGGATTAAGTGATAAAATCTGTTAGGTTTTTTTTTCAGTTGAAATATATGAAACATGAATTGTCATGAGGAATTTAAACAGTATGTTTGTCCATATAATAATGAAATACAGAAAAAGTAGCAATAATTGGATTTCTGTGCTTGAAATTGTTCTATAGTTGAGGAAGTTGAGATTATTTCTCTGTAATAGGCTCAGTGGTGTCACCAGTTTCTGTTTAGTTGTTCTTCACCTGAAGAGTAAGATGCCTCTGTATCCTTTTCATAGAATGGTATGCACCACACACTAAATCCAGGACAAGGGTATGTTCAGTTTTTGCTCAGAGTAGGGTCAGATTTGCATTGGAATATGTTCTTTGTTCATTGTTCTTTGTGCTAAATTTACATCTGAGTGTCAGAGTGCAACAGATTATAGAGACAGGTTGTATCACAGGATAAGTGTAATTTTTTGCTAACGCAAATTTAAGTAATTGTATAGACCCTGAGATTAGCTCAGTTGGTTAGTGCTAATATCATCAGGATCCCAGTACAGGCCATTCACTTTAGAGCTGGACTCCATGACCTCTGTGGGTTCCTTCCAACTCAGATTATTCTGTGATTTTTTCATTCCTAGCCTTGGGGAAGATATTTGCTGTTTGAGATAGTGATTATTTCAACAGAGTTTTCATGTAGGTTTCCAGCTGTTCTGCTATTTGGGTGTTACTGCCTCATCCACAATCTGAAATAGTGCGCTTTTTTGTCAGTGTAGCTCTGAACATTTTACATCATTACCCCCATTTTGTCTATACTGAGAGTGAGGCACAGGGAGATACAGGGACACAGAAACCTATGGCGAAGGTGTGGGTGGAGCTCAGAGAGTTGTCTGCACTTTCGCTTGTGCCTCAAAGAAGATCAGCTGAACCTGAACTGTTCCTGAGAGGTGTTTGTCCTCCTTATTCTTAAAATGTGCTGGTGATGTAGATTTCAGTATCTCTCTTCACACTTTGCTCCAGTAATTAATGATTCGTTTGTGACAAAAGCTTGTTTGAATGCTTCATTTAGGTCTTTTGGGGCATACTTCTAGTTCCCTGGGTCTTATTCTACTAGCATAACCATGATGTACAGAAAACTTTCTTCTTCATGGTGGTTCTGTCTTGCATATTGGAAAACAGATATTTCTTTTCTAGACTGAATTCCAATTTCTTTTGATAATTTTTCTTGCTCTTTTCTAGAATCTCTTGTACTTTTTGGTGCTGGACTGAGCAGTTGCGCCCAAAAGCAGACACAGTATGTCTCTCCAGTTGGAGCCTGAGCTGCAGATAACTGCTCCATGTGTTTCTCTATGAATTGTACATCCAGCTAAGAACAATTTCATTTATTCCATGTTTATGTGTCACTAGGAGAAACTTAGTCTTCTGTATCCCATTCCGTGTTTCTTCCAGAAAGCTATTTGGCTTTACATGTTTCCTGTATATTTTAATTTACATGAAGAAATATGATTTATCTATGTAGAACTAATACCATCCTATGAAGCAGTCAACTCGTAGGAATTAATCTTTTAGTTTATGGTCTCATCCAAGAAGTAACTTCCCCCTTTCTAAGCCCCTGCAAAGACTCGCAGCTTGTTTCCTTACTACTGCAAGAACAAAAATTTTTGGAATGAAGACTTTTGCCATGAAAAATTTATGAGGAAAAATAGTATTCCAGCGAAAACTGTCTGTGATGTAACCACATTATGAGACTGAAAACTCTTTGGGCTCTGTGCATCAGCATAAACTGGGAAGAACAGCAGTGTTTTACTTGCAAAGTGCTAAATGACAGCCACTGAAAGCAGACCACATAAGAGTTCCTCCCTCTTCACCTTGGCCATGATGCCTTCTTCTCTCTCTCCTGGCCAACTCACTCTCTTTCTTCATTGTCCCCCAGCCTGAACAAGCTGTGAAGTGAGTCTGAGCTCATTTAAATAGAAACTAAAAATTCCCTTTTTGAAATATGTTTATGTTTTCTCCTCTTCTTCCGTAACTGTACTTTATGGCAGCTGCCCCCTTGCTGGATGTTCTGCACACTGCTGTGGACAGCTAAAGGACCCCCTTGGTATTCAGACAAGAGATGGATTTTTTTTTTATCATGCATTTTTTCCTCTCCTGGAAAAAAGGAGACGTTTTCAGGTTCTTAGCATGTGTTGTAGTGGAGGTTCAGGGTATGTAGAGGTCTTCTTTTACTCTCTTGAAAATTATGTATATTGATGTCTTCTAAGTGCCTGTTGGTTACTATGTGATTAACCAAACTTGAGTCATACAGGGACATGAGTTCTGCTGTATTTTGTGCTGCATTTGGAAGAGGTATTTTTGGGAGTCAGTTCACTTAACTGTCTGAACAGTGGGAAGAGTTAGGTGTCTCCTTCATTTATGGGATTTCTCCTGTAGCTGGGACACAAGGACTTGCCAGCAGATACTGTCTGCTAACTCCAGCAAGTCTTACGGTTTCAGTGAGTGCAGCATCTGCCAAGAATTTAAGTATAAGTGAAGGAGAAAATTTCCAAGGCTAGCATAGCCATTTCAGTCTTGGTTTTATCTAAAGCTGATTTGTGGGTCAAACAAGAGCAGCTGCTGTGTTTACTTCAGAATCTATCTAAAACATTTTCTGCTTTTCTTATTGGGATTTCTGCATTCAGGTTCAACTGCTCACTTTGCAAAATGTTTGTGCAGATTCTGCTAGGTGCTGTCCTACTTATCATGTATTACAAATCAATAGAATGCAATTTCTTTCCCTGTCTGTTCTTGGTACACAGGAATAGCAAATTGTAGCACCGACTACTCTCCTGCATGTGCCAGATGGTGTCTTAGAGAATACACTGGAGAGGCTTCCTACGCACCACCCTGCAGATTAAGAATATAGGGCCTGCTATTTAACTACTGCAAATCAGTAGAGTGCCACTAAACAGATTGTGCAAACCCAGTTTGCATTAGCTGCTATCTGACTCATTGGATAATTAATAAAAATCACTGTAATATACTTGCTGATGCTTTCCTCAGTGAATTTGCCCTATTTTCTAAATGTCATAGAAAATGATTACATGGTACTTACAGTAAAGTTGATATACAGTTCCTGAATAGAGAGGAATTTTTTTTCAAGTCATGTAAGAGAAAACTTCAAAGCCTTGCAATGCAGAGAACACAGTACAAGTAGTCTAAATATCTATAAATAATATACAAGGTAGTGTGTATGTGTTTCTGAGGTTGCTTTTGTAAAATCTACCATGCTTTGGAAATAGTTTATGCAGCATAGACTGCATGTACAAAGAAAATGAATGTTATATTCTTGATTTTAGAAGGGTGTAACTGGGAGAGTGAAGTAGGCTTAGTATCTGGAACAATGTACAGAACAGCTATTATGAAAATACACTGCAGACACATTGGCTTCATACAGGTAGAAGTAATAATGAATGTAAGATCTGTCTTAAAATTTTTGGTACTTTTAAGGTACTACATTTTGCTTGTGTGATGCTTTTCAAATTTCCATACCTGTCCAGTAGCGTAGTTTGGAAAGAGCCGTTCTTCTGGTGTGATGTATTACCCTTTATTTCCCAAAGTATGTGTCTAGTAAGAACTTCCCTAATTTTCTTGGAAGTCGTATAGAAAGGAACATGTTATTCCCTGTGAGTAATTTACTTGCCTTTGGCCAATTGTGTGTGGTACAATTGCATTGATTTTAGAATACAGTACTGCAGAGAAGAAGAAAATATTTTACATTCATGTGATCTGACTGTACCATATATGAAAGCTAATTCTGGGCATACTAATGACAGTTTTTAGAAAAGAAAACAATAAAGCAAATCTAGAATGTTTGTTTGCAATTAATCTGACCATCCTAATGCATAGATTGCTCATCTATGTGTGTGCACGATTCCTGATTGTATTGCTGGTAAGGATATTGTAGATTTCCGTGGAAGCAGATGATTTCACATGCATCTCCTGAGTGCCAGACCAAAGACTTAAACATTCAATTAAAGTTTTTTCAGAGTTCTCCTTAAGTCACCTTTATACTTGAAAAAATCTTCCTTGAATCTCATACGATTATTTAATGCTGTTTCTATGATCCTAGAAAAATGAATTTTAATTCTGATATGTAAAGGTTCCACAGTGAACTGAACTCCCTCAGCACTGAGTGCTCCCTCAGCATTTACTGCCCTTAACTCTGCCCTGCACACACTACTTCCCCTGTCTCAGGAAAGCTGACGTAGCACCAAGGCTGATTTTTTAAAATGTTGGCTTCTAATTGTGACCAGTAATTGCACTGAAAAGGACATAAATAACCAAGTATTAATTTGGTGATTTCATTGCCTCTTGCTCCTTTCTTTCTGCGCCTCAGCATCCCCGTCACCACCCTTGAGCCTGCAGCTTCAAACCTCACCATTGGTCTTGTCAGATTGTTCTGAAAGCAACCATGTACAGACATGCATACTTCAGTCTCTCTCCTGACTTGCTTATGTTCACCTTCTCTTCCTGCACTAGTGCTTTTTGCTTGTAGGTGAGACAGAGCCAGGTTTTGCTGGGGGGTATGTGAAGGACTGTTCTGGGCACATGATGCCCCTCCTTCAGTGTGCTCTTTCTGCATGATGCCTTCCAGTGCTGTCAACATTTTTATACATGGGATAAAGGTTTTAGTTTGATTATAGTCAGGTTATTGCTTTTTAAAATAATGAGTTTGATATTTCATAATAGAAGTAAGTAGATCTGCTTTGAGTTGGTTTTTATTATGATTTTGGAAGCTGTGTGGAATCAATGTAGTGATACGGCAAGGTTTGCATTTCCTTGATAATTTAATTCTGTTGTTTATTGTGTAAAAATATAAACAGGAATGCAATTGTCTTAAAACCAGCAAATTAAGTATGTTCCTGAACGCTAATCTTAGTCTGGTGCCATCACAGTATTTTTTTTTAAAGTTTGTGATTCAAAAAATCTTTGGGATATAGGCTGGATAAATATTTTAAAAGTTACTAGTAATGTTTTTATATTATATTAATTGATGCTCAGAAGTCCACTCAACATTGAGTAATAAAAACCCATCTTTATGTTGATCAGTTTAATGTGAAATAAGAATGAGAAATGTTTTTTTCTGTTGTATGTTGGTTGTTTTTTTGAAAGATGTGGTTGTACAGAGAAAAAAGCAATGGGTAAGATAGCTGTGTAAACTTATATGTGAATTGAATAGTTTAATATCAACTTTGGGTAATTCTCTGCTTTGCAGCTATCCAACATTAGGGCAGTACATCTTTGTGTCTGTTTCAGTTTTGGAAATAAGAACCAAAAAATGTGTGAATGGATGGCCAGGTATCTAGCACTTTTCAAAATTTAGTAATGTATTCTTATCTTTGTGTTTCAAAGTGACGGATTCTCTGGCCCAGTCTGTAGTCCACCATTTAAGATGGATAATGCAGAAGGATCTTCTTGGCCAAGATGTCTTTCTTATTGGGCCTCCTGGGCCTCTCCGGCGATCTATTGCCATGCAATATCTGGTAAGTATGTTTGGTAGTTTTTAAGGTCAGTCAGTCATTCCTATACAAGACAAATGGTAAAAAGGTAGTCTTAAAATATCTTGCAGCAAGCTGCCTAGGAGGTATTTTTTCCATAAATGTGCTTTCAAAAGTTCAGTTTTTGTTATAGACAAATAGAAAGTGCAGACATTTTAATACATGTTTTTCTGCTTAAACTCCAAGGGGGAAAAAAAAAAGAGTTGGAAAACTGTATAACCATATGCTATCACAAATGGAGAAACAGTTTGTTCTCGGCATTATGTATGTTAGAAGGATAAGATATCTGCCTACTGTTACAGACAACAAATCGTTTTTGCTTCATTACATAAAAGAAGAAATGAAGGAAAGTATTTAGGAGAGAAGTGTTCTGAGTAACATTTGGGAACATTTACTGTGTGTGATTAGAAAGAGGAGATGCGTGTTTGATCCTCTCTTGGAATGTGGGAAGGACTTGCCTACATCCATCTGCATGAACCATGGCAGCAACATGTACAGAATTTCACGTTTAAAAAGTCAGTGCCCTTAAATGATCAGGAGGACGGGGTTGTCTGCCCCAAGAAGTGATGTGGGTAGGACTTGTTCTGCCATGAGCTCTATCTGGTATCTGGTTGGGCAGAGGGATCAAAATGGAGGTGTATAAACAGTTGTCATAAAGATCAGCCATTCCTTTAAAAATCAAAAGATACTAATTCAAATACTAGCTCTTGGAGGTAAAGCATACCGAGAAAACTGCAAGATTTTATACTGTGTAAAGGAGAGAGAAATCCTTAATTCAGCACACCAGATGTGCTACTTGATAGCTCGATGCATTCCTTAAAATAAATGAGGAGACTTTGATATAACCTAAAAAGAGAACTTAGAAAGCACCTGATATCCAGGCTTGGGATGTAGAATGTGTCTTGGTTTTTATGCCACTGACTTTATTCTCTTGAGATCTATTAGAAAGGCTGTAGCTCGCTGAATCAATGCTGTACCAAAAAATTATGTGAGGGCTTGTCCTTCCACATGAGCTGATACATGCTGCTGAGCCTGGAAAACTTTTATCTGCTGTTGCTGAAAGCTGCCACTATGTATTCATACAAAGGGTTAATTGTTGAAAAAACAGTCTGGTTTTTAGCTTTAATTAAAGGAAAGTGCAGTTATATCTATCTGCAACATAAAGGAATCAATGCCTTTGTAACCAATAGGCACTGAAAAAGTGGAAAGGAAATAATTTTCATAGGGTTTTATATCTTTGCTTTATTTTTTTCACACAACTATAGTTAAAAGCCGCCTTACAAGAGAGTTCTGTTAAATCAATGATATCTTTAATTGAAGGGTGAGTGCAAAGGGCATTTCATCATGAATCTGTTTCCTAAGCAGAATATATGATAACCCGGGTATGGAAGTAGCAGGAATATCAGTTATAAATGCATGGGGATTTTTTTGTTCCTTTAAGATAGCAAATTCTAAGTATATCTCATATTGAATCAAAATAAACAAAACAGTAACCCAAGAGTTCTCATTTTTAAAGTAGTCTGTAGTTTTAAAGATGCAGAGTGCATCTCATGACAATCAAGGAAGACAGGATGAGCATAATACAGTTTATCAGTGTACTGGCAGAGCATGTACAGGTAATAATCACAGCTGCATCACAGTGTAAATATTACTGAACAGTGAGAGTTGAGCATTTCAATCTTTTACAGAAAACGTCTGATTTTTATCATGATTTGCAGATGCTGATTGTCTTTTAGAGTCCAGAACCAGAGGATTAGTTTAAAGAATGTTACCAGTGTTCAATTGGAAATTATATATAACTGGTTATTATGTTTTTAGAACAGGTTTGGGGAAAGCAAAAGTTTACTGAATAGAAATTAAAACTATTTTGTTTGAGGCAGAACACACTGTAAACATTTTAAAAATAAGAGATACTAGGTTTTGTTCAGAATTATTTCAAATCAGTGTGCTGCTGCCTAGAGCTCTTTTGTACAATTACATGATTACGCCTGTTCTTAGAGTTCACTTACTGAGGTTGGAGTCGTATTTTTGCAGTAACTTTTGACTGTTGTCCACAGGAGCTAACAAAGCGGGAGGTTGAATATATTGCACTGTCAAGGGACACCACAGAAACTGACCTCAAACAGCGACGAGAGATCCGAGATGGTAGTGCTTTTTACCTTGATCAGGCAAGTTGCACCTAATAATTGTGTACAAATACTTTGAAGGAAGTCATGGTTTATATGATGAAAAATTAGTATGTGAATTGACATGTTTCTGATGCAAGTAGAAAGCATCTTGCATTCTTGATCTCATGATTGTTGAAAATGTTGTGTTTACCCAAGTCCAAGATTACTCTCTCTCTCTTAAGAGTACTACAGGGTTGATTTAGGCAGATTATTTTTCATATTCTGTAATGAGGAGTAGGATCCATTCTGTGCAAGTTAGATCAGCACTACCTTTGATATGTCTCTTCCCCAACATTTGTAGCATATTAGATGTATCTTCTGATCTAGCTGCATTGCAAAGGAGTCTAGTTCATATGTTTTAAGACTTCTTAAAGCTTAGATTTAAAAGCTCACTGCTGATGTGGACTAAAATAATGATTTTAACACTACTGCCGTCAGTATTGCCTCATACTGGTAGCTGATTTACTGCAGCCATAGAATGACTTGGGTTTAGGTAAGATTTCTCTCCTAGGCTTCTAATTACATGAAGTTCCTCTGATGTAGTATGAACTTAAATGTGTTATCTAAAATAGTTTTCAATTGGTGATGCTGTAGAGGTTAATGATACCATCATCATGCAAGTGTTTTGTGAGACAAAGGATAACCTGAAAGCTCTGTTCTCTGTTTTAAAGACACATATTCACTTTCTGTTTTTTTTCTTAAATTCCCAATGATCTCTTTTTCAGCCTCCCAACTGTCAAGAAACCTTTAAACAGATTTTCTTGAAACCATAATATATGACTTTGAGTGATGAAAGATCTTCATAAGGAAGAATTAATAGCTAATCTAAATATATATATATATTTCTAGGACTTCGAATTATCTCCTGATTACCTGGAAATGTGAGGATTGCACAATATTAGATAATTTGAAGTCCTGTACTGTGGATTAAGGCTGTAAATGGCTTCTCATTGACCAGAAGATAAGAGCATTTGTGTAGGGTGTGGGATTAACTTGTTGACTCATGTAGCTCCATGCCTATCTGCTGTTACGGACAGCCTTATCCTCACACTTGTTATAGGATAGTCAAGGTAATTTACCCGTGGTGTAAGAGCATTAATTAACTAAGATTTGTAAGAGCCACTGTATTAGGGACTTTAAGAAGCACACCAAGATGTGAGATGGTCTGTTAACCCTCTATTTGTCTGTAGACTTTCATCCCAATGCGATTATGAGGTAGTGTGCTTCACCTTATACAAGCTATTTCAAGTGCTCTGGCTCCAGTAAGTACACTCCAGGAAGATTAGCTTTCTAAGGTAAAGGTCCAGGATTACCATCTTCCTCAGTGAGTTAGAAATTTTCAACTATAAGTTTTTTACCAAAATCCAATGCAGTGGTACTTCAGAGCAACACTTTCCTTTAGCAAGACACCAAAGTACTAAAACTAGTTGGAATCATGATGTCTTTCCTTAGCTCATGTTTTACTTGTATTTGTAACCGATGTATGTTTAAGCTCTGAATGGAAAATAAGAAAATAAATAATTGGTATTCAGATGAACACTTCTAGAATATTGGAAACATGAAAGATGAATCTCATGGGTAGTGGTGTTGCAGC
This sequence comes from Scytalopus superciliaris, assembly GCA_013400415.1. Classification (NCBI taxonomy): domain Eukaryota; kingdom Metazoa; phylum Chordata; class Aves; order Passeriformes; family Rhinocryptidae; genus Scytalopus; species Scytalopus superciliaris. Next base: position 591,656 of record VXBX01004429.1, read on the forward strand.
TGAAGTTTTCTCGCCCTGCATTTTAGGTAAATACTTAAAATATGGTACATATTTATGTTTAGAACCATCATAGACCAAATTATTCCATTTTATTATTGAGCTATAAAGTTTCACAGGTTACACTGGTGCCTGAATTTTAATTAGTTCATTTTGTGATTTTGAGGTTTTCAGATGGCTGTGCCAATCCAAAACATTACAGAAGCTGGACACTACTCTTCTTTAAATCACAAACCCTGAACTGTTTGAAGATAAAGGTATCAGTAGGTAGCCTTAACAAAATATCCCCTAAAGAGCTTGGATTTCTCCAAGTGGCACAGCTGAGCTAAAGGGAAGGTGAACACCTGTGAGGGACTGAAGATACTAGGCTCTGCTTTTCAGATCTACATGCCATTTCTTGTCCTGTGGAATCTCATGCTTGCTCTTCATGACACCTGAGAGAAGACAGAAAAGCCTGAAAGTCTGGTTTCCAGAACACCCTCTGTATGAATTCTGTGGGTTGAATAAAACTTAGCTGTTTTTTAAGATGGATGAGGCTCTTTTGTGTGCAAGTCATAATATAGTAGTGTAGTTTACACTTTGAATAATAATATACTGTAATGAAACCTGGCATCTTCCGACCAGAAAGAACTTTAATTTAGTGAATCATCAGGTTTGCGAACACAGAAAGTTTTGCAAAGTTGTCTGTGAGTAATTTTTAAGCTATGATTGTTTATAGCTACATTTAATAGTGACAGATTAAATACTGTAAATCTGTCTCAGAGGTTTAAAAACACCTGCTATATTTTAACATGAGGTTACTGAGTATGATTGCAATTAGTTATTTAAAATAGATTTGAAAGGCATTGATTGGGAAGCAGTTACTGAATTTCTGTGTTAGAACGTATATTGAACAGCAAATATCAAATATTCTTGCATATTAGTATTTCTTAGTACTAGAGTGAATCAAGTGGGAGATTTGGAGTTAGGTAATTAAAAGAGAACTGAAAAAAGATTTTATTTACCTCAAAAATAGAAGACCATTAAAATAAAGGTAAACATTGAATGTCAAAAATTTTCAAATTCAGTCCCAATTAAAATAATGTAAAATGAAGAATTTATAACAGGATAATGGTGAATTATTTGTTTGAATTCAAGTACTGACAGCAGAAAATTCTGTTTTCTTGTCTTTACCTTGGGCCATTAATTTTGGCTTTCAGCTGCTAATTCACTGTTAAAAGCCTCAAAAATTTCATTATTGCTGTTACTGAACTAATTGAGTAACCTCTTGGTTTTATTCTGTAATTTATTACATGGTTTAATTATGTGGTATATCAAGTAACTAATTGGAATTATATTACATAAGTATTTAAATGGCACCTTCATATTTTGCTTTTATTGATAGAAGGGCTTTTCTTGCATAGTGGTTTTCTGCTTCTATAACTCTGTGTAGTTGAGCCATCAGCTTCATTGTACCAGTATGAAGGTCCCAATATCAGCCTATTGTATTTTCAAAAATTAAGGAGTTAGATTTGATATTTTTGTCCTCCCCCCCGCCCCCCCCGCTGATGTGGTTTTGCCTTTTATTGTGTGTATAGGTATAAAAGGCACATCTCTGGTTTACATTCTCATTTGTACAGCCTCCTGCATTAATAACTACTACATCTAAGGAAATCCTGTATTATTTGAATGTTGAGGATGCATTTGGGAGAGAACCTAAGCGATTTTGTCAGTACTTGAGAGCTGCATTGCTCCAGGATTGTGTCACAAACCACGTCTGAAATGCCCAGTTTTGTTTGCCATGTATCCTCCAGCTTTTGCATTAAATGAAGCAAGCTTCCCAAACACAAACTACTTAATAAAGTGTACAGCCTTTCTGTTCAAGACAATCAATTAGCTGAGGTTGGAATAAGTAGAAAGATGTCATGTGCTGAAAAATTACAAATGCAATGTGATATTTTTGAAGATTTGCTGATTAAGCTGTATCCATGGAGTGGGTATATATGTATATGGCTGTGATTTCTACATATACAGAACTAGACTCTATTTTGAAGTGCCTTTGAATTATGAGAACATACTCATTTTAGTACAATACTTTTACATCCCTTACTGCACCAGCATCATAAGTTATACAATGATAAAAATAAAATTGATTGTCAAGATATCAGAAAAATAATCATCTGACAAGGCTTGAAAGACTTCTGGTAGTAAACAATTAAACACCCACAGTGACAGAAGTTACAGCTTAAACTATCCTGTCTGTAAAATGAACATGACATGAAATCCCCTGGAGTAGCACTAAACAGACATGAGTTTGGTTTCCTTTAATCAAAGCAGATTAGAAAGGGAATTATTAAAAAAGGCATGAGAATAGTTGAATGAAATTATAATATTTGAGAGTGAGATTATAATCATATTTGAGAGTGTGTGTGTGCATGCATTTGTATATGTTTGTGTATACAGATAAAAATAAAAACCTTTCTATATCTTATTAAAAAGCTGAATAAGAGTAACTCAGCTTTAAAAAAATAACTAGTGACTGGAAATTGTGTCATTCTGTGATTTATTAACTTACTGCTTTGGAGGTGGCAGTGGGTTTTTGATGTGCCTGTAAATTAGCCACAGCAAAGGCATTGTCAGAAAGTGTAACTTCATTGACTGACTGTCACTGCAGTGTCTGTCTACCTAGAAGAAGGATCAAGACAGCAAAGTCTGTAAAGAGGAGACAAGCAATGCACTGCCCCATAAGTGTGAATGCTACTATTTATTTTCTTGTTTTGTCCAACATTGCACAGAAAGATGGAAATATTGGGTAGAAATCAGTAGGATTTGGATGAAGTTAGTCTTTATTGATGTTGACATAGTATATCTTGTATCAAAAAGGAACATGTATGATAGGGACAACTATATAGAAGTCTCTTAACTCTTAGAAGTGATTTTGTTTTAATCATTTGCAATACTTCTTTCATATTTCTAAAAGTGTCAGCATTTAACTGAATTAGTTAGGTTCGTTGTTCAGGCTCTGGCATCTTGTGTTGATGTATAGGGCATATAGATGAATGTGATGTAATGTGGGAATATTAGGACCATGTATTTATAATTACTTACAGATTAAAATCAAAAGTGTGATGTTCTTTTTTCTTATGTTTGTGTCTGTTACATGTATATTCCACTTTCTTTTCAGCTGTTATTTCCTACAATGGAGAAAGGAGCAATACTTTGTAATATGTGAGGTCATAATATCCATAGGACTTGCTGGATGGTGCTCTGAGTCAAAATGATTTATGAGTGATAATGCACTTAATAATTTTTAGATGTCTGTCAAGTACCTAAATTCCTTTTTATTTTGCTACTCATCAGGAAGAAAAAATTAAATTACCCTTCTCCTTTATTCTTGTTCAGAAGACAGGAGTTATAGAAAATTAAGATAAATCCCTGCCCCCAAGTTTCATTGTAGGTATTTATGCTAGTAAATCTGCTAAAAAAACTCAGTTTGCTTTGTCCTGGGTCACGTCTGTGCCCAGGAAACAAAACGTTTCACATATCTGATGTAAAGGTGCTGTTATATACCTGTTGTAAAGCAGTTAAAATAGCTGGACTCTGCCTATGTGGGGACATAATTTCCTGTAAATGCAGTTTGCAGGCACTGTTGCAAAATCACTCAACTGTTGCATTAGGGTAAGTGGTGATAGAAATAAAACAGATCATTTGACATGTGGTACTTCAAAAATGGGAAAAAAAATGTGGGGAGGAAGCTGAAATTGGTGACGGGAGAAGCAAAAATCAAGGACTGTGAAGTGAAAGTCTGTTCCAATTCTTGTCACATTAATATATTAATGTTCTATCATATCTTGATTCACTCTTAGGATAAACTTTTCTAGCCTAGTTTTCTGATTTTGAAACTCCAATAAACTCAAGTTTATTTCTTTAGCTGCTTTTCATTCTATGCCATGGTGTTGCATCATGAATTAGATGCTCACTAGTTCAGGCCATTCATCTCCCTGAAAAACTAACTACTGCAGACAGCTGGATTCCCTCTTTGATTACTAACTAGCCTGTCTGATGGCTCTCTGGTGTACTACAATTTCTTTGTCTTTTGTGGGGTTTTTAATAAAAAAAAGGAGTGGACAACAGTACCTGCCCTGTAATTTTCCTGACCTCATGGGGGGAAATTCACTATAAAACCTACCCTGAAAACATGTGATTAACTCAGCAGGGAAGTGGGCTGAATTGTGAAGATGTAACCCCCTGCTTCATTACAGAAGGAGAAAAAGGTTGAATTAGTTCTTACTAATGGCATTTGGAGTCTATGCAACTCAGTATGTTTGTGGCCTAAATTGTAAAACGCAAAACTGTAGTTTATCATTGTTGACAAAGTGAAAAATTTTGATACAAGAAATAGACCGCACATTTTTGATGAATAGTAGGTTTGTTTGTCGCCTCATCTTTGAATGGCATTATGCATTCAGAACTTTTATATTAAATACATGTTATTTTAAACAACCATTTTAAAACAAGATTTTAAAAATACTTAAGGAAAAAGATGATAGTAAGCTTTCATAAAAAGTTGACTTTTTTTTTTTTTTCTTTTTAAGTGGTTGAATTTGGCCTTTAGCTCACTACATAGTTTTTGCTATTTTGGAGGAAGTCTTTTATCATATTCAATCATTTACCAGCAGTCCTGGTCAACCACAAATGTGATAGCTGTCTATAAGAACAGTCAGAAGGAGAATCCAATTAACTACAGATCTGTTAGCCTGACCTGGATGCCAGGGAGGGTCATGGAGCAGATCATCTTCAGTGCCATCATGTAACACGTACAGGACAACTGGGGATCATGCCCAGCCAGCATGAGCTCGTGAAGGGCAGGTCCTGGTTGACCAACCTGATACCCTTCTGTGACAAGGTGACCCACTTAATGGATAATTAGGGCTGTGGATGTTGTTTACTTCGACTTCATTAAAGCTTTTGCCACCATTTCCCTGAGTGTTCTCCTGGACAAACTGCTCATGACTTGGAAGAGTGCTGGGTTAAAAACTGTCAGGATCGCTGGGGCCCAAAAGTGATGGTAAATGGAGTTACATCCACCAGCTGGATGTAAGATGACAGGTCACCAGTCATGTTTCCCAGGGCTTACTCTTGGGGCCAGTCCTGTTTAGCATCTTCATTGATGACCGGGATGACGGGATGAAGTGCACCCTCTGTCAGCTCGCAGGTGACACCAAGAAGGGGGAGAGTGTTGATCTGTGGGAGGACAGCAAGACTCTACAGAGGGGTCTGGACAGGCTGGATCAAGGGGCTGAGGCCAACAGTATGAGGTTCAATAAGGCAAAGTGTTTGGTCCTGCTTTTAGGTCACAACAAGCTCATGCAATGTTATGGGTTGGAGGAGAGTGGCTGGAAAGTGGCCTGTTGGGAAATGACCTGGGGGTGCTGGTTGACAGCAGCTGAACATGAGGCAGCAGTGTGCCCAGGTGGCCAAGGCGGCCAGTGGCATTCTGTCTTTGTCAGCAGTAGTGTGGCCAGCAGGACCAGGGAGGTGATTGTCCCCCTGTGCTCGGCACTGTTGAGCTGCACCTCGAGTCCTGTGTTCTGTTTTGGGCCTTTCACTGTATGAAGGGCATTGAGGTGCTGGAGCGAGTCCAGAGAAGGGCAACAAAGCTGGGGAAGGTTCTAGAGTACAAGTCTTACAAGGAGCAGCTGAGGGAGCTGGGACTTTTTAAACTGGAGAGAAGGAGACTCAGGGGAGACCTTATTGCTCTTTACAACTGCCTGAGAGGAGGTTGTAGAAAGATGAAGGTCAGTGTCTTGGTCATGGGTAAAAAGTGACAGGATGAGAGCAGATGGCCTCAAGTTGCGCAGGGAAGGTTTAGGTTGGATATTAGAAAAAAAAAATTCACAGAAAGGGTTTTTTAAAGCATTGAAACAGACTGCTTAAGGAAGTCATCACTGAAGTGTTCAAAGAACGAGTGGATATGGCACATGAGGACATGGTTTAAGGGTGAACATGGTGACGGTGCTGGGTTGACGGTTGGACTTAATGATCTTAGAGGTCTTTTCCAACCTTAATGATTGTATAATTCTAGGATTCTATTACTTCAGCCCATTAAATAGTCATCTATTTTAGTATGGCTCAACAGGTTTCCACTTTCCCAAACTCATGAGGGAAAGCAATAACTTGGGACTTAAAAGGCCTTCAAGTTGAACAAATACCTTAAAATACAGTCTTTGGTAGAGGCACATCAGACGTGTTGTTTACAGGTATCTTTAAAATCTAGCAAAATAGTTTTCCCAGTAGGAAACAGATACATATGCTTCACTGCCCCAGCATGTGTTTGTATGTCAATCTTTAGACTGTCTCTAAATTTCTAGATAGTTTGCTGTTTTCATATAAGAATTATAAAAAGTTATTACTACTTCTGTTGCATCTTAGAAGAATAACATGAGCCATTTACAGTAAATTACAAGTTTTTATCAGTGTCCTCTTCCTTCCTTGGTAAAATGAGGAGTAAAAGCTCCTAACATATTCCATTCTGCATCTCTGTCGTTTCTTTTCCTGATACCTTTTATTTGTTGGTTAGTTTTAACAATTTAGATTTTAAAAAACTTGATTCATTGCATTTCACCTATGGAAATAAATATAGAAGCTATCAATTTCCTTTGAGTTTTGTGATGTTTGTTAGCATGGTAGGTTAGAGGGTCTCAAATGTCCACCTCCCGTCACTGGAAAACAGACTGGATTTAATAGTTCAAGTTCTGTTAGCCTGCTGTAGGCAGTCAGCATCATGATAGCTCAAAACCAGCCAAAGTTTTGTGTTGTCTTTACCAGATGGTTGTTAAGGATCTCTTTTCATCTGTAAGTGACATCTGGGCATTACGTTGTTGTGATGTTTGTGAGACACAGGAATGAATGGAAAGAATTGGGTGGATGAGTTTGTGTGGGATATTGTGCGGGTGGTGGGAACAAGATACTGCATTGGAAGGGACATCTGAAATGTAGACTGCAGATGTAGAGAGTCCTTACCTCACTAGTTCTCATGTTCACTGAGCTGCTTACACTTGTTTTTCCACATTGCTGTGGTTGCTGTGCTTGAGATGTTGTCACAGGGATCCAGTTTTCAGAACAGGGACAAATCCTCATCAAAAAAACCCCCCAAACTTACCTTGAGGTAGCTTCTGAAAAAGAAGCAGTTACTGATTAGTGTTGAGCAATTTCTAGCATCTTAAATTATAATACAGTTCTGAAATGTAGCCTGTTCATCATATTCTGAACCATGCCCAGGTTTGAAAAAAAGTCCTTTAGAGTTCCCCAAGAGCCTTCCTCATGGATTTCAGGCCAACCAGAGTTTTCTGATGTGCAAGCATTTTCCTGAGAGAAAAGAACTGCCATTTCAGTTCTGCTATCAAAACCTTATTGTTAAAATTCTTGTGGCTTTACAAACTACATTGGCGAGCCTTATAAAAATGCGTTCCTTTCTCTTATGTTTATGTGTTTCGGTATGTGCATTGTGGTGAGCTTTGTTTTGTCCTTTTTCTGACACTATATAATGCCATCCATGTGCTTATGAAGTGTGATTTATGTCAAAATTGAGGTTTGCAGCTTCCTGCACTTGCATTTTGCACTGCTCAAGTGGGGGAGCTCACCATGGTTCAGCTACAGGAAAGTCACTGAAAGTCTGCTTAGGGGATTGCCTTGTTACTAAGGTGGTTTCGCTTTAAAGATAAAGGGTGTATTTTTGCAGGCGCAGTGTGAAATCATGGCAAGCATTCTGCATTACATATTTGTTGTATAAAGCCATTATGATGAGAGCAGTGTTGTGTGAAGGGTTTCTGATCCCAGCCTGTGGTAGCTGCAGGTATTCCCTGGAGCAGGTATCCAGGTTACCATCCTTTCAGAGCCCTGGGAGCACAGGTGGGAGGCAGCAGCATCTGTCTTCCTCTGATGAGCAAAACAGTCCCTCACTGCAGTGACAATAAATCTGGAAATGAACATTTACCAAATCCCTCTTGGCCTTTTAACAAGATTTAATATGGTTAATCTCAGATTTATCAGCAAGGTTGCATGCCGTAAGCCCCCCCTTGTCAAATTTGTGTTTTATGTTAAACATTTAGAATGAACAAGGCTAATGAGAGAGGGAGGCAATGCAGCTCTGTATGGGTTTTCATTACAGAATTATGAAAAGTTTTTTTTGTGGAAGCATTTTTTAAGAACGGTTTTCAGTGACAGACTGCAAATTTGCTTTCCTTCCTCTGATTTCTTTAATGCATTTTAATTTTCATATCGATCCATCAATACATAGATAAAACTTAAGTAATGATTCAGAGGATGCCTTGTAGTATGCCTAGCAAAAACTTACTATGCATTACTAACCAGAATGCAGAAATAGCATGGATCAGTGAGAGAAAGTTTAGCTGTTCTGGTCTTAAGAGCAGAGTTTATGCTACTTAACCAAAGAACAAGAGGTAGATGAAGTGTGCAGTACTTCGTTGTATTCTGGAGAAAAATTTCCATTATTTCAGATAGGCTGTGAAGATAAATGAGTGTAGTTTGGAAGAAGGCCAGTCAGAGTAAATTAGCACCCAGGTTGTGGTGATATCATTGTTACGGGGTATCTTTGATTAAGAAGTAAAGAACCATAGTTGTGTACTCAGTCTTTCCTGAAGCTGATTGTAAAAGGTAATACAGGTAGGCAGAGATCTGAAGCATGTCTTTTGGAATTCTATTTTCCTGAGAAATAGAATTTGGAATAAAAACTTGAAACAGTGTCCAATATCTGTACTTTTTAAATTTTGATCCTGTAAGCTGATGATCGGGAGTCAGCACAGCGTACGTAGTAAGCTGCTCCTCAAGATCAAACTGCTAATGGAGAGTATCTTCTTCCTTGAAGTTAGTGATTGTTATATACTTCCTAATATTCACTGTGAGTAGTGTCACCCCTACAGCAGATGGCCTTCATATACAAGTTCAAGAGAGAGGTTTTGTGTTAATACTGGAAGCCTGTTATTTCAGCAAACTTTCATTCATAGTGTGCATGTCTCAACATGAGTCAACAAGATTCTATGGATACTCAAAATATTTTGAAACCATATGAATGTGTATTTTCCTCCGGCTAGTAAAAATCAGTCATAAAGTCTTCATAGACTTATAATATACAGAATCCAACCAGCTTGGCATATAAATTGTTTGTTAAAGTGTATTCTGGCCATGTCTTCAGGCTGCATTTAGACAAAATAACATTTTGTTCATGCCAGGTATTGGACTGTCTGCTGGAGACTCAGGTTTTCTATTCAAGCAGGTTGGATCAGATTTTTTACTTGACCAATGACCTTCCTAGGGAAGAATGTTAATAGAAAACTTGTCCTTTGTACAAAATTTTATGGAATGAGGAGAGGGGTATTTTATGTTGCCTGTTAGTAGCATATAATGTCCTGAATGAACAACAAGAACAACAACAACAATACTCATAGCTTTTTTAAAGAATTGGTGGTTCAGTGGAAGAGAAATAATCTGAGGATTATTGCTCGTTTAATGGGTTTATTCCAGATTCCTCAGATACTGATTATGAGGCTGGATATAGAAATCTTGTCTTGCTAAGAAAGGAACTTGATCTGGAGATGTGTACCAGGATTTAGGAGTGCCTTTTTTCAGTAATGTGTGCCTGAGACCAGATTAGATACAGTAGTAATTAGGAATTATTTCCATCTCAATAGCAATGTGAAAAGCTTATGTTATGGCTAATTTGACAGTTGTTACTTATGCTTCTAAACTGTACATAAGAAGCACCTTCATTTAGTTAGTCTTATCATTTGCTGTCATCTTTATCTTCCTCGGATGGATCTCTTATTCAGTTGTATGCTTTATACCATGTAACAATTAATTTGTTGGGCTGAACTCTTTGTTTCTAGTTTATCCTTATGCTTTTGTCCTTTATACATCTACTTTCATATGTATTTTTGGGAGGGTTGTTTTTGTATTCTGGTGCTGCTTCATTATACTTTCTCATATCTTCTTTTTCTCTGACCCAATTTTTGGCATCTATTGTATTCATCAGAGATTTCCATCTAGCGTTATATGACAGGTTCTTCTGTAGGAGTTTATAGGAGACATGCTGGGAAGAGATTTCATTTGTTCTCCCTTTGCAACTGTGCTTGTGTCTAAAATTGTGTTTGAATGTGATAGGAATGAAAAGAAGGACTCTTTGATGCCTCTAAATGTTGCCTGGGCCCAAACCTGCCCCATTGTTATCTGATTAAACTTCTGCAAATTGGAATAATACAAGAATGCATTGAATTTTGAAGACTTTTACTGGCCAGTAATTAGGAATATTAGATATCAAGTGCAGTTAATATACTCGAGTGCATGTCATTATAATAAGGTTGCACAAAATCACCAGCACCAGAGGTTAGTTTTACATTTCGGCTCCACATGATGCACTTAAATAAATGACCATATGTAAACAACCAATTAACTAGAAGAGGAATAGTTTTCTGTTCCTAAATCTCCAAAGGATTATCAAGTTAATGGCTGCATTTTTATTCTGATTTTGTAGAAGACCATATTCAGTCAGGAATGTAATTATAAATATTTTTAATTTTATCACCTTTAAAAAAATCTGATTATTTATAGCATTATTTCATTTTCATCGTCCATGTTTGGTTTCAATAGATTTGTAATCTAATCACACTAAGTGTTGTACTGAGGGTGAATTGCACTGGTGCATATTCCTAAAAATCTAAAGGAATACTAGACTTCTAAAAATATATATTTTAATGCAGCTGTAGGCATATAAACCCACTTTGATTGTCTGTGTTTTCTGTTTGAATAGCTATCCCAGAATTGTTAAAATACCCCAAAATGCAAAATATTACATAACATCAAAAAGAAAGGATGCCACATGTATTAATACATACTTTGTATACACTAAAATTATGCAAAGTTTTATGTTTTATTCTGTTATTACAAAATGGTGGAACTTATTTCTGTTGGTTTTGGGAGAAAAGTCCAGCTCATAAATGTGTAGCACTGTTAAAGGTAATCAGCTGTCACTCTTCCTCATTGCTTGATGTGAATCTTATTCTTACAGAGAGAACTACTGGTTTGGGAAACATTTGGTGGTTCTTTTTTTGGCAGGATTTAATGAAATGTGTAAAGTTTAATTCTAGTATAATATTGAGGGGGTTTATTTTTTTTTTTCGAAGTGTGCGGTCCGTGCAGCTACCGAAGGCAGAATCCTTGTTCTGGAAGGCTTGGAGAAGGCTGAGCGGAACGTTCTGCCCGTGTTAAACAACTTGCTGGAGAATAGGGAAATGCAGCTTGAAGATGGTCGTTTTCTCATGGCTGCAGAACGTTATGACAAACTTTTGCAGGTATGGAAATGCTATTTTGATTTTCCTTTTTTTGTTTTTCCCCTGTTCTTGGCAGTGCTAGAATGCTGTTGTGAAGGGGGGAGTACTTACAGGTCAAATGGGGAAATCTGTGTTTTTTTCTGGAACATTGCATAAAATGAAGTAGGCAGGGTGAAAGCTATGCAAGAAGTCAAACTGCTATTTTCAACAACAAAAAGTGTTCATCTGTACCTTGTCTACACAAGAAAAAGAGTAGTCCACGTTAACCTTGTTTGAAACCTCTATGTTTCTAAAACATGGAAGCCACAATGTGAGAATAACTATATTATACTTATGAAAAGATATTTAAGATGAAATGGTTCCCGTGAAGTGCAGATAATCCTTCAACATTTCAATAGCCTTGTTGCTAAGTCTTTAAAATGTTAGGATACCAAAAGAATGAGGTCAAGATGAGCAAAACTATATTAATTAGTGCTGGTTTGCCTTTAATTTACAAAAGTATATGCAAAGAGTGATCTAAACTACAGAAATTTGTTAGATTGGTAGGAAATGGGATTTTATTCAATAATATTATCTTTTTTTTGACAGTTTCAGTAGTACTTTGTATCTTACTTTCCTGTACTCTAGTTTCCAGTCACATACCTGTCAGTCTAACACCTGCTTGCTTATCTCTCTGTCTGCCATACCTAACTGTGATGAAGTCTGTAAGTCAGACCCATGTGGCACAGAAAGAAAATGTGCAATAAGCCTTCTGTCATTAATGTTGATTGTATGAAGTTGCCAGCTGTGCTGAAGTACCATAGTGAATTTCTGAAAATACATCATTATTTCTTATGTCTCTCATCTGTGGTTAAAATTCTTCTGATCCATGCCATTTCCAAAAATATTTTTATGATACTTACTTAGCAGATGCAGTTATTGGAAGCATTATTCTTTTATTTCAAAACTAAACTTTTAAAATGTAATTGTATTTAAAAACTGAAAATGAGAATCCAAGGAGATTCAGTTGCAAAATATTTTCCTATTTAACACCTTTCTAATGATTAAATGTTTCAAAATGAGTGCCTCAGGCACATTGCCAATAGTTTATGAGTGAAATAAATCTCTTGCTACAATACTAAACCTAATATTGTTGTTTTATTGTTTGGGGAATATTGTCTTATATAAACTAATGTTCATTTCACTTCTTCTGTGTGAATAATTACTGTGCATCTAGGTCTGAGAGAAATGTACTCAGGTATGGTTTCAAGAAAGACTTAACCGTGATGTGGAAAGACAGTGTATTTTTGTATGCAATGAATCCTTTCCATGACAATAATACAATATTTAATGAAGAAGTCTAGTTTCGTATTATTTAATATAATAAAGCATAATTTTAAATGGGAGCTTTAAAATGGGGATTTTAGTTGCCTTAATAGGAGTGGAGGGAAAGAAGAAAACAGCTTGTTCATGATACCACACTTCTAATATTTTAGAATAAAATACATTTTGTGGTCTGTTTATTTTCAGTTCTTTGTAAAAACAGTGTTGAGTTGATACCTTTTCAGATGATGTAATGTAAGGTAACATCACAACAGGCCCCACCGTCTGTGGGATTTTTGTTCAAATTGTGACAGGCCTGGAAGCTGTACCTAATCAAGCATTCTTTCTATGTTCATTATGGAAAAATTTGATTTTGCCTTCCACAGATTTGACCAGTTCAATGCTTTCTAGGTGCTCTAAATGAAAGATGAGAACACTACCAAATTTAGGTTGAATGACTAGGGCTGTTAATTGACCTGCAGCTTAGTCATCCTAAGTTTTTAATGATGTAATGATTTTTTTTTTTTCCTTTCTGTTGCTTTATTTTAATTTCTTTAGGATCATACAAAGTCAGAATTAGATGCATGGAAGATTGTTCGGGTTAGTGAAGATTTTCGAGTGATAGCATTGGGCCTGCCAGTACCTAAATACTCTGGTAACCCTTTGGATCCGCCCCTTCGCTCCCGATTTCAAGCTAGAGATGTTTATCACCTGCCCTTTAGGGTGAGTGTCGTACAGTATAGAGACAATATTTTGAGGTTGTATTTTATTTACCTCTCCTCTGAAAAGAATCTTGGGTAATAACTTTATCTTAAAGTACTTTTTTTATATTTGCATATTTAATAATAAATTCCTGAAATGCAGGCTTAGAGTTGTCATAGAATGACGCAGCAGAAAAGTAACTTCTGTAAAACATATAACACAAAAAAGAATTTGATTTTTTTTTTTGTTCTTAAATAAAATGAATTCTGTGTGAAGGAGTGAGTAGAATCCTCACATCTAAATTAGAGGGAAAGATAAAAAATGCCTTATATTTCATGACCTGTGACCCAGATTATGATCCCAAAATTAATTTATTCTGTGATTTTATGTTCTATTTTCAGGACCATCTTCAGCTATTATATTCAATTGGATCAAACATTTCCACAGAGAGGTAATTTTTCATAATTAAAAAAAAAGTGAATAAATGAATAAGCAATGTTCTGTCAGGATTCCATGCTATTTCTGTTCCTCTATCGCTGCATAGAGAAGAGAACTGAAGAAGTGTTTTAATATGTGTGGGTATATGCTCACACAGCTTTTTGTATGCAGCCTTCATATAATGAATCCTTAATGCTTTAGAACTTGAGTCACATCTTACGTGTTTGCACTCAGAAGTAGTTCCAGCATCTTTTACTGTATTTAACTTTTTATGCTTTAGTATTTTAAATATAGAGAGCATGTATAAAACTCTGTAATTCCTTTTTCCTATGCAGAATTTCTCAGCTCCTGTCTTTTGCTACAACTCTCTGCTCTCAAGAATCTTCTTCATTGGGACTTCCAGATTTTCCTTTAGACAGCTTATCGGCTGCAGTTCAGATTTTGGTATGTGCATACACGTGCTGTGAAACTGTATGGGCTTAAGATTTCTCAGAATTAGATCTGGTTTATTCATGTTGTCAGAAGAAGATTAACATGAATATTTAAAGAAAAATGCTGGAAAAACTAAGAATATTTTAAGGGAGAAAAGTCTCATTCAGATATTTCTGGATAATACTTTAACCAAGCATGTAGCATAATACTGAAGGACAAAGTATGATATGACATAAAATTTGTGCTGTGATTAAATGTACCTTAGCACTCAATTTGTTATTTTTTTCCCCCTGGTAAATCAACTTACTTGACTTCAGGGGCATCTGCAGTTTACCTGGTGACAGTGATGTAGTCAGTGGAGATAAATAAAAATCACAGCCTAAAAGTGCTTTGGATTTAATGTTGTGAATGTAAATCGGATTGATTGCATTACAAAGACACCTATTGCTCTCCACTGACACCTTAAAGGACCAAGAAAAGCTATTCAAATAAGAAACAGTTAAGTTGTATGAGATGAAGCCTACCTTAGGTCTTTGGGTTGACTGATGGGTTTAGATTAAATATATAAATAAATAAACATAGAAATGGAGGGTTAGGTGATGAGGCAGGTTCTGTACACTTAAAGATGCAGTGCTTCCTGACAGCTACAGTCCGTAGGGAAATACTGCTGAGTTGGTAGTGACAGATCAGGCAGGTCAGGACTAAAGCTATGGCACTCTTTCTGCTTTCCCGGATAGTCCTTTTCCCCTTGGACTTTATAATTGCATGGTAAAGATTTACAATCAAAATGGAAGGTGCCGCCTGAAGGAAGTCAGGGGGATGAGATCTTTATGAAGAGAGAGAGGAGTTGGTGCCCTTTTGCACGCAGGAAAATATGGTCAGCCTAGGAGGATATAATACTAGGACATTTTCTCATCCTCTCTCTCCAAGTTGCAGGTGTCTGTAGAAGGATCTTGGAGTAGTTCTCTTGTCTCATGTGCAGTCATTCTACCTATGGTACTGCTCAGCAGCAGATCACTTTCTACATGTCTTATTGGATTATATACATTGAAACATACCAATTACTTGTCTTATTGTGATGCTCAGTCCCCTCAGTTGTGCTGGATACTTACAGACATAATTTTTTTTTTTGAATGTCTGATCCTACATTAGATGTAGAAGTGATTAAAATTCAACTTCAGTGAAATTAAGCAGTATTTGGAGGGCTTTAGGAAAGAAATATGTGTTGGATTTTAAAATAAATTGCAACTTTTTATTCTTTAAGCCCCGTAGTGAAAAATTATTTTTAAATGAATGCCAGATGGCTTTCAGAGGAACAGAAAGAAAATGAGCCTTAAGCTATTATCTAAACTATGGAATGAAGGAAGCATTTTATTTTACATTAGAGAATGTGAAGTGTTATCATTGTATGACAGTGTCTTTTTTAGGTGGATGAAAACTGTTTCTTTTAGAATTAGTTTTAATCACTTGGTTTTCTAAGCTGACCATTCTCAGTGATTTCTGGCTACAGCATTTTCCCTTCACATGCTAGGCTGGTGCCATCCTCTGTTTCTGGCTTGGTTGGTTGAAGTGTTCAAAAGTGTGGAGGGAATGTATTGTAGCGAGTAGTTTCTTACCTTCTGTCATGGATTCACACAGTCCCAAAACATATTTCTTGGCTTGAAAACTCCAGCCTGCTGAAAGGGAAAATTTTTTAATAGGGTCCTGTTCCGAAGAGCCTCATTTTAAACATGCGGTTGTAATTCTTATTAATTTGAGTTAATGTGGACAAATTACATGTTATGTCTTTCTATATAGATGGAGGGCTTTTAAAATGCAATAAAGGGCTTCCTGATTCTTGAAAGGCTCCCTGATTCATCTACTGCAGTACATTAAATGGTTTATTTTTACTTTTCTTTTTTTAATGTGGAACATTAAAAATAGCATAAATATATTACTGCTTATGAATGTAAATTGAATTAGGCACTCCATAAAATATGTGTCTCCTGTTTTCATTTTCAAGGAAGTTTCTTTCAGTTGGGTGCTTATGGAAATCCAAGTATATAACTGAAAATCAGTTGATTTTACTTGAATAATTTGCTTTAATGAAGGCTTAAAAGAATAGTGCCAGTCCAATGACTCTTATTCACCAGTGTTACACATAAGTAATCCTTAAAAAATTGCAAGTTGTTATTGAAGCAAACATTCAATACTTACCTTAGGGAGTTCAAAACACTTTTTTCCTACCAGGAAAGGCCTTATGCATAGTTTCTTGAGTAGTCATAAAATTTATCTCTTACTGCAGCAAAATAATCATACTTTTCTCTAGATCAGGCAACTGACAAAAAAGTTAGTACTTAAAACTAACAAGATTTTTAAAAAAAGTTTGTTTTCAGTTTTGTGTAGAACGTGCAAGCATAGTTAGTAACTTATATCAAAACAAAAGTTTTAATCAAACTGTTCAGAAATTTCTATGAACAGATTTATTAAATAAAATGTGTACACTATAATAGAATCAAAATTAAATACTTCCAATTTCTGTGAGTGTGCAGATCATTCTTGTAATACAAATTGCTTGTCATACTCATTCTTTTCTAGTAGTGCTGTGAAACTCAGTTACCAGCAGTGGGATTTGTCTCTCCTGGCCATATATGTCTTTTAAGTATCTGAGTATCTAAGTATCTGAGCCATTCCTGTAATTTATGACAGGAAAGAAAAGAATTTTTAGGACACAATTCTTCTAATCTACTTTGGACATTTGCATTATAATAAATTACACCTGAGAAATTTCTGTTTTGACATTTAATTGAATACTGTTTGTAGTGGTCATTTGTATATTGCCCTTACAATCATATTCTAAGTTCAGAGTTGTATAGGATTTTTGGGTTAAAGACTGGTGACAGAATGAGCCAATAATTTTTTTAATTTGTATTTTTAAATTTGCATTAGGATTCCTTTCCTATGATGTCTATCCAGCATGTTATTGACCGGCTGTACCCCTATAATATTTTCCTTGGAAAGGAAGGCAGGACTGCAGTCAAAGACCTGTTGAAAGTAAGTATGAATATCTGTATGTTCAATACCATCAGCTTCCTCCATTTTCTGTTTCTGTTCTTTAAGTTTGTGTTGTGCATGCTTTTGCTTCCTGTGTAAGACAGGTTGATTTGAGTCATAAAATTTCCTTTCTTCATAATAATCTATTTTTAAATGCCTCACATTTTTCTGTGTTAATTTTTCTTTTTTTCTTTTAATCTTCTTCATCACTACTTAAACTTATGCTTATTATGTCAACAAGTACATGTAATCTTATTTGGAATTTTACTCTATTTGCACACAACAAATCTTGTTAAGCAATGAACCTTAAGAAATACAGAAAATAACTGGTTGTATTGAGGAACATCTGTTTATAATGATATTATAATAATAGCAGCTCCAGAACATTGATAAGAAATTATTTTTTCCATTCCATATTGAATGGTGAGGGAGAGGAGTCCAGCAGAAGCAAGGTGATTTCTTATTCTTTCTGCAGGTTTCCTAAGAGTGTCCACCTAATAATTACCACTGAATACTTCTTTCTGTGTAAAAGACTAGAATTAGGAAAAGGTAATCTTAACTGGGAGGTATCAAGGGGTAAAAAAATAAATACTGGATGTATATTCAAACTGATGGATTCATTTGTGTTAGCATCAGCCAATATTTAAAGAAAAAAACCTCCAAATTTTAGATTATGAAATGTAAAGTTTAGGCATCAGACTCAGGGACAGAGATGGGCATGTAGTCATGAGCTGATAATATATCCTAATTTCAGAATGTCTTCCCTTCCAGTCAGGCAGCTATTGGTGCTGAGAAGTGAGATAGCCAGTGGTTATACCAAAGAGGTAGTTTTGGCAGTTGTTAGGGGCTGTGCATATTTCTTGAAGAGGTCATATTCTCAAGGCACTGTCTTCCCAAATGTTATCTTCAACTTGGGGAAATTCTTTCTTTATAAACCTTCTTGCTTACTGAGACTACACCAGGATATAGGTATTATTTGTCATTCTTATTCTCAATAATGAATTAATGTGAGATATCGACTTACACCTTCCCTGCAAGAGAAGGTAATTTCTTGGGAGTGTTTGTGGTGAGAAGCTTGATGTGACCCAGAAATGTGCACTTTCAGACCAGAAAGCAGCTGTATCCAGAGCTGCAGCAAAAGCAGTGTGAGCAGCAGGCAGAGGGAACTGATTCTGCCCCTCTACTCCTCTCTGGTGAGACCCCACCTGGAGTACTGTGTCCAGGTCTGGGGCCCCTAACAAAAGAAGGATGTGAACCTGCTGGAATGAGTCCAGAAGAGGCCAGAAGAAGAGAAGGCTGGAGCACCTCTCCTGTGAAGACAGGTTGAGGGAGTTGGAGTTGTTCAGCCTGGAGAAGAGAAGGCTCTGGGGAGACCTTAGAGCAGCCTCCCAGTACCTAAACAGGATTTACAAGAAAGCTGGAGTGGGACTTTTCACAAGGCATGTGGAATACCCATGTAGGAGAAGGGGGAACAGCTTCAAATGAAAGGTTTAGATTAGATATTAGAAAGAAATTCTTGACAGCGAGGGTAGTGAGGCACTGGCACAGATTGCCCAGATAAGTTGTGGATGCCCCATCCCTTGAAGCATTAGGTGCCAGACTGGGTGGAACTTGGAGTTACAAGGTCTAGTGGAAGTTGCCCCTGCTCATCACATGGGGTTGAAACTAAATGATCTTTAAGGTCCCTTCCAACTGAAACCATTCTATGATTCTTATGGTGTTAGTCTTGGATACGTAAAGATGGTTTGAAATCCAAATCTCTTGTTGTGTGGATCTAGCTGAAGTTTAAACCTGTTTTAGGCTTAACTCTTCTATCTACCAACTTTTTAATTTGATATGAGCGTAACTCCATGTTACATAAAAAAATAAAGGTTAGAATTAAAAGGGGTGTTTAAGTATTGCACACTAATGCTGCATCAGCAGTGGTCTTCAGCATTGCTTATCATACAGAGCATTTATACAAGTGCTACAGTTTGCAGCATTCACTAGTTCATTAGCTTGCAACAGACAGGACAGAAGTACCAAAATAAACTTGAGAATGATGTGCATTTGTTTACTCTTATTTGAAGTTTCTGTACTTTGACAACCCTATCAATTTGTATTCTGATTCTTAAAGCTGATAGTACAAAGGAAAAAATTAGTTACTTGGAAGTCTAGCCTTCGAAATTATTCTGTACTTGCATGAAATACTGGC
Organism: Scytalopus superciliaris; assembly: GCA_013400415.1. Classification (NCBI taxonomy): domain Eukaryota; kingdom Metazoa; phylum Chordata; class Aves; order Passeriformes; family Rhinocryptidae; genus Scytalopus; species Scytalopus superciliaris. The sequence continues at coordinate 611,078 of VXBX01004429.1, forward strand.
ATGGCAAATTATTTTGACTGACAGATGAGCATTTGAAATATGATTGTTAAAGTTAAGTAAAAATATATTTAAGGTTTTTCTGTGCAAGACTGAGATATGGAGAAATCACTGATTTCAAGGAAACCACTTCCAGTTAAACATTCTCAATCAATAAGCTTAAGCACATATGATATTTCTCCCACAGTGTCAAACGTTTCCCTATACTACTGATAGGCTTTTATACAACTTGTCTTCATTTAGGCTGAGTTAGGTGGCTCATAAGAGACTCCAGCTTTTCTATACTCATTTCTTCCTTATCTCATAAACTTTTAATATTTTGCTTCAGATTCACTGGATATTTTGGGTTTGCTCTTTTAATTCTCACATGGCCTTTGTGTGCCTTTTTTAACCAGTGATGGAAATGCCCACTGTTTGGATTTTTTTACCTTTTAATCAAGAGAATCTTTCCATGAGATTTCAGAAGTAACATATAGATCAGACATGTCTTAATAAAAGAGCAAGTCTGTTTTAGCCTATATCCAAGATTTTAACTTCATTCTAAGGCCCTAGAGTTTTTCTTCATTTTTTTTCATGCTTTGATTAATTCTGTGTTTACTGTCTTGATCCTATATCAAATAAAAGCTTTTTTGTTCCTTTCACTCATTTTTTTATTACTTGCACCCCCACTTCAATCTTACCCGATCTCCTTCTCAAAAGCTGTTTTCCTGCTTCGCAGTGGGAATCTTCAGACTATGTAGGCACTCTCAGAGAGAGTAGCATAATAGTTCAGAAAACTGGAATCTTATTTCTTGTCTAGACAAGAAAGAATTCTTCTTCAGACGAATTCTATTCGCTTCTAAGATATTTCTGTTACAAATTTTCTAGGGATTTACTTCTCTCTTATTCCTTTCCAAGTATTTTATAATCTTTGGGGTCTTGCATTAATGGATGCTCTTAGTGCCAATGCACACCACTGTAGTGGAATCTGTCAGACTTCATCTATCTATCCATCTCATTTTGCACTTGCAGTTCATATTTTGCTTTTTGTAAAGTCGTTTAATCCTCTTGTTCATTGGAGAATTCTCTTTCCATCCCATACAGAGAATCTTCCAGCCTTTGGATGCCTCTTTTGAATAGCTTAGCTGCCTTGTGGGTTCAACAGAGTGGTTATCTGCAACCTCTACTCATTCAGACTCTCTGTTCTTTTGCAATTTCCATTTTGATACATTACTCATCATTTGATGTTCAAATGGTCAGAATTCCTCTTCCTTTTTTTCCCCTAATTTTTACAGTTTGCCTTTTCTCACATTTCTAAGCATGCAGAGTGTTATGGACTGCCAAACCACTTCCCTGGTTTTTGGTGGCTGGTCTATTCTTTTTGCTTTCCTCTTGAGTCTATGAGACTGCCCACTTCTGGCTCTCCAAGTATCTCCCAAACTTTCTGATACTGAATGTGCTCAATAGTAGTTCTTTCAAGCCTCAAATATTTTTTTCCTTTACAGCTATCAGCTTGAATATTTTATAGAGGAAATTGTTTCTGGCTCAGCAGAAGTATGCTTAATGTGTTGTACATCCATTTCATGCCACTCTGATTCCATATCTGCCTGTCATAATTCTAAATGAAGAACTGCATCAAAGAGATCTGTCTTGCTCTGAAAACCACAGACAGTTTTGTTTGCTGCTGTTCAGGTGTAAGTGTGGTCACTTGTTTAATTGCTACAATATTCAATTCAGCGGCATCTATGTGGTTACATGTGGTGAATTCCAGTTGCGCAAGTCCAGTTAGATGAATTTGCGTTGTATAAATTCATTCAGTGTATCTACACTGCATGTAGATAGCCCTCTAGTCCTGACAAGGTTCTAAAGTGCTAGCTACAGAACCCTCAACAACAACAAAGAACAACAAAAAAACCCCCTCATGAAACAAAAAAAAAACACCTTAGAAATTTTAAACTCCCAAGACCTTTCTGTAAAAGGTCTGCTGATGCTGCCTCCAAATCTCTGTGTTTGACACAGAGCCTGCTGGTGCAGGTAATCATCTTGCTGACTCAGTTATTTCCTTTTGCTAGTAAGGGATTTTAACATACAAGCAGTTTGAAGTTTTGTGTATGAGCACCTTTGACTCTATCCAAAATGTCATTAACTTTGTAAGAACATTATAATTTACTAACGAAGATAAGGGTGAGAACATCTGGTAGTTCTTTTCACAGAATCTTACTTGGAGTGTGTCTTAGAATCATAGTTTGTGATACTACTCAGTAGGCATTCCTGTCCTCTTTTGTTGATTCAGTGGTACCTGAAATAAGCTCAGCTGTTACAATATGAATATAATTTGGTGGCAGCTCTTTACTGAAGCACATTTGTCTTAAACACGTTTAAACATGAAGTGCTTGTAAAAACCCATCTCAGTTTTCTTTCTAAGCTTTAACAGGCAGTGCTGTGAATCTTAATAGTAATAAAACTGCAGGTGTTTTTAAGAATTACTTTACAGTAATGACTTCTGTTTAAAAAAAATTTCTGAGAATTCTGAGGAGTTGGATAATACTCCTTTTTTTTCTTGTTTACTGAGCTTTCACTCTGTTGAAAAAAATGGCTCCATGAATTCAGTAGTTTCAGTTCCTAGGGTTTTTTTCTGCATAAACTCCCCAATATGACACCCCTTCCACAACTTTTTTAATGGTTTCCATGTTTCCTATGTACAGCATAAAATAAGAGAGTATAATGCTCAAAAAAGAATTGCGAAGACAAATGTCCTATTTCATGTCCTTGATATACCCAGAACATGCTGAAGGCTTGATTTGCAGGTTGTCCTCAATTTTCATTGTATAAGGCAGCTGGGAAGCTAAGTAAATGTAATGTTTGGTGGTTATTTTTATTGGTAGTCAGATGTTTAAATCTGCAATTGGTTGTAATGACCTGCAGAGGTAGGTGATCTATTATTACACATGCTAAAGGCTATTGTTCTTTTCTCCTGTTATTTTGGACTGTCAGGCTAAGACTTGGCAAAGTCATCATGTGACATTTTCACTTGACATCTGTCATTACAGTCTGAATAAGAAGTTGGTATGCAAACTGTGCCTTGGTTTTAAATGTAAAATATACAGACCATCAAGAATGTGAATACAGGTATATGAAGTAAAAGTTGAGGTGAAGTCGATGGATTTAGGACTTTGCAAACAATTAATTGTGAATATACTTCTGGCATTATTTTAGAAGGAGCAGTTTTAAAAACCAGGAGGTTGTATTTAATAATTAATTTCCTCATCTCTTAATTCTACAGCGTTTTGAGCTTCAAGACTCAGAAAACCACTTGCGTCCCAGAAAGATAACTAAAGTAGAGAGTGTACCTGGAAACAAACCCTTCAAAGCTGATGTAACTATCCAAATTGGTGAAAAAGAAGTGACATTCCAGGTATGAATTTATATATCCATCGAACTATATTATATTTCAAAAATCATTAACTTATTTTCATTTCATCAAGAATTTGACTCACTTGATACGATACTAAAAGTAATTTGAGTTTGGTGGTTTTTTTTTTTTGGTAGAAGAACACGTGATATTTACTGAAAACACATTTAGACACTGGAATATTAGTTTATGAATACACAAGATTTTATTTCTAGATAAACTTTCATGAGAATAATTAGAGTTTGAATGAAAAAAAAAGCCTCTGAAATTCTTTTTTCATTTTACTGGATTAGAATAGTAGAGTACTTATGATTCTCTTGATGCTGCTTTCCCTTTTTCTTTTAGTAATAACAATGGTCTATCTTTGTTTACACATCAAATAAAATCTAATGAGTGCTTGGTAATGTTCCGACACAGGATGCCGGGAAAATGGAACAAAGTAATCACATCAAATATGATTAATTTGAGTTTCTTCCAATGAAGTTTATGACCCACTAGGTGGTGAAATAAGTTCTTATTCAGGAAACAGATGGTGATTTGAGAATTTGAAGTTAATGTTGAATTTGGAGATTCTAGAGAGTCTGTAAAGGTGAGTTAGTGTGAGCCAGTGAGATCATACTAACATTGGTGAGGAATATCGTCAGAGAGTTTGTACCATGACAAAGTGAAAAAGGGAACAACAGCAAATGGGAATTTTTCAGGAAAAGGTGAGTCCGTAGGAATCCGATTCAGTTTTTTTTCTGAGGCAGATTTTTGGTTTTGTTTGACATTTAGGTGATACCTTCTGAAAGTATGTCTGGAGAATGCCTCTGGGAACAGGAGGGCATAAGGAGTTTCCACACGGAACAGTTCCCAGACTAGAACAGGATGTAGAAATAAGAGCAGGTGCTTTAACGTGGTGAACAATTGAAACTCTGCAAGGTTCTGGTCAAAGTAGCTCCATCAGATTTTCACAATACTAATGGCTCTTTCTCTGCTGTGTTTCTCTGATGAGCAGTTAATATTGGTGATTTTTTATTTTGTCTCTAGCACAAAAAGCCTGAAGTTCTTTGCAGGCCCCGGTGCTGCAGTTGTATTGATTCATATTTTGTTAATTTTTTTCATGAAGAGTTCACGAAGGAGATGTGAAGGAGTTTCTCTGTTAGAAATTATATGATTAAATTTTGTGACAGAGACAGTTTCAAGTTTGATGGATGACAATTATCAGCAAAATGTTAGAGTAGTTTTGGACAAGTGTAACCTAGTCTACACAAAACCTGGAGTTATCACAGTATAGCTTATTTAGCATTTTGATTTTTTTTTTCTTATAGGTTCCAGCTGGAACTGGGCTGTTAAAAAGTCATCCTCGATCCGATACTTTCATAAGGACTTCCAGCCATAATCAACTATTGGCAGAAATTATGCAATCCCATATGGTTAAAGATATGTGTTTAATTGGAGGAAAAGTAAGAATTTAAATTTCTATTCTCCCTTCTTCCCCATGATCCTTAGAATGTAATCTAATTCTTATTTTTTTGCTTTTTAGGGCTGTGGCAAAACTGTTATTGCTAAGGAGTTTGCTGATATACTGGGATACAGCATAGAACCTATCATGCTTTACCAGGTAAGGAAACTATCTGCTGATGATCGTGCTTTAAATATGATTTCAAGTATAATACATAGACCCTGTGTCTTTCAATCAGTGACTTTAAAAGCTACAACTATGTTCATGTAGTACTGCAGCTTTTAAAATCACTGTTATGGGTTAAAACAGTAAGGGAAGCAAAGATTTCAATGATAGCCAAGTTCTTTCATCATTATGGAGTGGTTTTTACACTCAGTATTTGAATGCTCATCTAAGTCTCTTCTTACTGAGGCCTAAATAGAGGGAATACTGTGCAGTAATATAGATAGTACAATGTTATCGCGTATAAACTGATCCTGATACTGCTTTCCTTCAATTTTATTGACTTCATTGTGAATGTGAAAGAGATAATCTAAGTAAAATGTATAGAGAATCATTTCACACAGGGTCTTTCTTCTAGCCACAAAGAATTGACAACTCATTCTGTGCTTTGGCATGACTGTGTTTTGAAGAAAACTTTGTCTTTTATGTCTTCTCTTTTATTTTTTTTTCTGTTTTCAAATATGCCTTTACGTCAGAGGGATGACCACTTGTAGTTCATGCACATTGAATGCCTGTGGAACTTTTGTAATTCCTTTTTTTCTTCATCTTGGTCCATATGCCATTTAATCTTATAATGAGATTCTTCAGTATCAGTACTTTTTTTATCATTATGGCAGCTGGTTTCTTTCTTTTATTAAGATTGCACAATGTAGTTTATGTTTCTGGGGAATTTTTTAAAAGCTGTTCCTCATGTTACGCAGGCTTAATCTTTCTTTGTCTTTTTTTGTGTGTTTCTTCTGTCAAGATCTCTACTATCCTCTTACGTGTTTTATTTTTTCTGGTGCCCAAGATGTGGAATTTTAATCAATGTTATAAATTTTGTGCCTTTTCTTTTTTTACATTTGGGTTTAGTCTGATTACAGTTGTGGTGAGACTAGAGATAATCTAATCTGCAGTAGAGATTAGAAGTTGAAGTTCTGTGTACAAAAGTAGAAATAAAAAGCAAAGACTGGTGTTTAAATGTAATATATACATATTGTATTCAATGAATATTAAGGTCATTATTCACAGATGCTGTAACAGACAGTAATAATCCACCCTTAACCTAATTGTTGCTAATTTATTTATGTTATGTCTTAGTACAAGTGTGTCTTTTAAGGTAATTTTGAGGTGAAGTGTGCATTAACACAGTTTGACACAGGCACATGCAGTTGACATAATTGCCTTAAAAATTAGCTGCATTTTTCATGTGTTGGAAGAAGACATTCACAGTAATTGAAAAAGTAAGGGCAGTGTGAATATTTTTACTGAGTAAAATGTAAAGTTTGTATTTTAAAAGATTAGCATAGAAGTAGTAGTAATGGTTCCAGGAGGGTTGGACTTGCAGAATAATAAGGGAATGAAGACTTTGGAGTTGTCTGTTGTCTCAGAGTATGTTAAACAAGGCACAGTAGGGCTTCTGTTCACTTAAGTTTTCCCCTTGTATTTCATTTGAACAGCACTTCAGACTTTCTCACAGCACTGGAGGTGTTGGGGCTTTTTGCAAACCCCAAGCTCTGTCATAGCCACGTGATGTCATAGTCAGTGGTCACTCAGTATGTGTTTGGAAAGAATTGTCTGTCTTAGATTGTAACATGCTCTAATCTCATGCCATAAACTGAAAAATTACAAGATTTAAAAGTAGAATTAATGAATTTGCTAGCTTTTCAAACAGAGAGAGATCAAGTGTGAGGTTTTCTCCATAACCTTAAGGAATGAAAACATTCAAGTAGAACATGAAGTCAAGAGTCTCCTATGACCTTATGAGTCAAAATACACTAAATATCACAGGATTTACAATTGTGAGTGGTAATTGGCAATGCTGCAGGGAAACATTAGCATCAGATTTAATGCAGTATACTGGTCTTTTTCTTCCATCCTGTGTCCGCTTTAAATTTTTCCCAGACAGCATGGAGACCTCCAAAGGAAGAAATGGCAGTGGCATCTAATTTGGAAGTGCAATTGCATGGGGGGAGAGACACTGACAGAAATGAGTGGTGAGATTGAAGGGTTGAATCACACAAAAAGTGAGAGAAAATAGAAAAGAAAAGTACTGATGATGATGAAAAAGACAGTCTGTTTTATATTTTCCTGCACTGTTGAGAACCTCCCCAGACAGGATCCCACTCCTTTTCCATCCCCCTGTATGGCTTCAGCTGATAAGGGCGCAGACTTTGAAACTCTGTCTGCATAGCCCGAGTCAGACAGGTGACTTCTGCCCTTTTCTCATGATTTAATGTGGTCAAGTGTGAGCTGATTTGGGTTCTGAAGCTACATACCCTCGTCAATGTAATGGTGCATTCATAGGAATGTACGTGCATTCCCAGCAGCACTTCTGATCTTCTGTATTAGGGGTCTGTTAAGGTAGGTGTGCGGCTTCTGAGCCAGAACTGTGTGCTGCCAGACTGCATACTTCTTTCTGGCCTTGTCACTGTAAACGTATTTCTCAATCATCCCAGGAAAATAACTTTTGCAACCTGACAAATCTGCTTAAGGACAAGCACACCCTAGCCCTTCATTTGTTGTACACAATATTGGGTATTCACCAGAAAAGCAGACAATTATTTGGTTAAAAACATGACTAGTGTTTTTCAACTTATTTTTTATTAGTATGGCTTTGATGAATATGAGCAGAAGACTTCCTTTTTGGAGACATATGAGCAGAGCTGACAATGGAACTATTTATTTAGTAAACATCTTTGTTTCAAAGAGATCTGTAATTTCCACAAAAATAAAATCTAGGCAAAGGGTTTGAAGTATCTCCCACTGAAGTGAACCTTTCCTTTGGTTTCACCAGGGTTTGATCAAGTTCAAAGGGCAAAGGGGTTTTTCAGAGAGGCTTTTTGGTGATATCAAACAGTATCACTAAAGCAAATAAATGCCTGTGAACTGCTTGTTCACTATAAATTCCTGTGTAGCCAAATCTATGTAAGATCCACATGTGTAAATGTTTCCTAATGTACAGTGTGTTACATAAACTAAAAAGTTTTTACAAGAAGCAGTGTATAAAAGCATTATTGAATGTATCTGAGCTATAAATAGAATTTCAGAAGGCATTTATTTTTCTTAAAATATCTTAAAATAAAAGAATGTACATGGGGCTTTGCATAGCAAAGTAATAGGATAATTTAGTGACAGAACAGATGTTAAATTCATATAGTAATTCAACAGTGAAGACTGAAAAGTTTGATAATGCTGTAAATCTGGCATTTTTTTCTGCTTTGGTTCAAAAAAATCTGTTTGGTTCTTTGTTTTTTGTTTTGTTTTTTGTTTGTTTGTTTGTTTTCCAGAGAGACATCATATTGTCCTAAATCCATTTCTATAATTAAGGGGGCTTTTATTTTTTCTATGATTCATTTTTATTTTCCAATAATTTCTGCAGGCACAAAAATGAGTAGAGGGGCACTTACCCTTGGTTTGAAGCAGTAGCACTGTTTTTCTTCAGGCTCTGTGATATGTAGATAGGATCTTTACTTTTAATATTTGCTTCATCATTTTTTGCATCTGAAGGTTGTTTAAGGGCTTGAATAGTGTGAAAAGGTGTGTCTCTCTATCTATTTCACAAAAAAACCCCAACTTTAAAAGCTTGTATGTTGTGAGATGAGAATCAAATTTACCCAAACCAAATCTTTGGAGAACATAGAACATCCCTCATACTAATAGTTGGCTCAGAGAACAGTTCCTGTCCCATTTGTGATATCTGACATCACTATACGGATTTCTCATTATATGCAATTCCATGTAGGCAAATTGCTGAGAAAGGAAACTCATCCTCATTAGGAAAGGTTTGTGAGTAACTTGCCTCTTAGTGCAGTTAAACAACAGCAAATGAGAAGCAGCAGACAACTAGTCCTTTGTGGACTGTGGCTAGGGAACTTTTAGTTTAAATTGCTTAAAATGTAACATTTCCTCCCCCCCCACCCCGAATTTCAAAGGAAAAAGAAGGTAAGAGTCAGAGTTCTGTTATAACAGTTTTCCAGCAACTTGCTCCTTTTCTTCTGCAGCAAAAATACTCTTTTTAGCACATCACTAGTGTTTGTGTACTGTGATGTTTTTGTTTCTAGGACTTTTTTTTCGCATGACCTCATAATTTTTCTTTGCAAAATCCTTCCAGTTTTTTATTTGAGAAATACTAACAAATGATGAGTCCAAGTTGGCGTGAATAGCAGGAAACATAGATTTTTCACCTCGTGATTGCCAAGAACATGGTTAGTACTGTGAGCCGTGAAAAATGGCTAGCTTGGAGGCTTGTATTGGTATAGCTGCTTAAGGGAGTGGAACAGAAGTTACCCTACTTGTTTTCTCTCCTAAACATCTTTTTTTTCCCCTGAATACAAGCTATTTTAGAAAATAAACAATACAATGTAAACCACTTAAGTTACAATGACTGTTACAAATGAAAATAAGCTTTTTGTTTTGCAAGGGAGCGTATTGTTGCCATTGCTGTGTCCAAAAGAGGAAAAATTAGTTCTTATACTTCAGTTATCTCCCCTTCCAAGGGGAGCATTTTTAGTGTTACAATATTTTAAGACTATTTTTAATATCATATATTAAGCGATTTGAGTAAGATTGATTATAATTTGGGTTAGAGTAAATAAATAAAAACAATAAGTCATTGGGCAGGCACTTCACCATAAAATAAGTTCCTTTCAAATACTGTGCAGGTGTTAGCAACGGTATTTCTTTTAATGCATCCCTAAATTGAATCATATGCAATCATTTCAATCACACTATAAATATTCATTTTATATTTCAGAAAATTTTCTGCAGCAAAATACACTTCTGTGTTTATCTTCAGAAAATTAAGGCATGGTTCTCAAGTGTTGTTGGAATTAGACATGGACGTGCTAGAAAGCATACTGGGCTCCCAATCAGTTCTTACTGTATGCTGGTTCATTTCTTTAGAGATGAAATAATTCTCTGAATTATCCAAAGGTGTGTTAGTTAAATATTCAGTGACAGCACTTACTAGTTGCTGAATGCAGTTCTTACGCGAGTCCTAAAACCACATTTTTCTCTGGCTTTGATAAAAATGTTTCACATTATGGTTTTAGTCTAATTCATTAATAAAATAGACTAGAGCAAAAACAGCAGTAAAACAACAGAAATATAACACTAAAAATATGGTATGGTTTTGTGGATTTGAATGTGAGATTTTAAATTATACAAATGTGGAAGCACTGAAGGAACCAAACTTTGTCCTGTTATTTCAGGGCTTTTAAGGAAATGTAGAAAGAGGAAATGATTCAGGGCACATGATGTAATATACTCTATTTTTATTCTTTAATGTTCAAGGGGTTCATAGTTGTGAAAGGAACATATGCAAAAGCTACAACTACAATATGAAATATATTCTCATCTGATTTTAGGTTAAGTTGTGTTCACAGCACAGCTTGAGGAAGAAATTAAGTCTTCCAGGTCACAAAATTACTATTATGTCTTTGTTGCTCTAGTGCTTACCTGTTACAATGGAACATCTAAAATATGTTTGCTGAAGGATATAATAGATTTTGCCTTTGGTTTTGTTCTATCCCTTAAACATTATTTTGTGATATGCTATATACTTTTGATATTTTGTGTGTTACTGTCTTCTTTTCTACCCTGTCCATTATTCTGTGATGCTTCCACTGCATTTTCCTGCTGAGAGGTAGAATATCATGCTGTGTTCAAGGTTAATAGTGAAATCTTTGCTCTTTCAGGTGGCTTCCATGTGAAAGAAATTATTCTTGTTTGTTCCAGGTGTAAATTGCTGCCCCCTTCTGTACACAGAGCTGTGTACAAGTTGTTATATGCTGGTATTGTGTTAAAGGGGTGGATTGGGGGGGGTAAGGCTTTTGTTCTTGATTCAAGGAGGTGACACTGGCAAGAACTAGAACTTCCAGACTGTTTAACATTTTGTGTATAGATTCGTGTGTGTATTTCTAATACTGTTTGGAAAAGTAATTGAAGATTTCCTGGTAATCTTCCATGGGTATATACTTAGGGAGAACACAATGCAGTTTTTTAAGGAGAAAGCATGTACTTGTAAATTAAGAAAACAGAGCATGAGCATAAATGTATTCTTCTGCTGAATTGATACTTACAGGATATGACAGCTAGAGATTTGCTGCAGCAAAGGTATACCCTTCCCAATGGAGACACTGCTTGGAGACCGTCGCCACTTGTTACTGCAGCTCTGGAAGGAAAGCTTGTTATTCTTGATGGCATTCATCGAATTAACCCTGGCACTCTAGCTGTGCTTCAAAGGTCAGCATGTGAGCGTGGCTGAGCTGGGTACACATGATATGTTTGTGGAGTGCATGCATCCTGAGAAGTTAAGTTTCTTTTGGTGAATACGGCTTTATAACTTCAAGAATGCCGGAAAGATCAAGCTGAGCATTGAAGTTTCATGGAATATGTAGTCCTCATTTTTTGACATACATAAGGAGAAACAATTATTTAATTCATTTGAAGTCTACAATAATACAGGAAATTTCAGCCTGTTTTAAATATAGAATGTAAGTCTGAATTTTTGAAAAAGCTAGATTTAGTCTAAAATTATGAAATTGGTAATATCTGCACAATGATCTGAAAATGCAAGATGTAAAGAACATTTTGAATACTTTGAGTGCATTCTGCTTCTAAATAATATTTGATCATTGCAGTTATATATAAAAGTATACTTTATATTGATAGCGAAGAACTCTTTCTAAACATTATTCCATAATTCAATACAGAAATAAACTTTGCAGAAGAGAAATAGTAATAGCAAATACTATATTATTAATAATCTGTACTGTCAGGTCAGTTTTTTCTGCTATTTCATATGCCTGCTTCATATACTTCCTTTTGCAAACTCAAAGGACATCATGAGGTTTAAAAGCAGGTTGTAGCCAGAAACATTTTGTGCTTTCTCTTATTGTATATATATATTTATATGCAGAGGGGCAGAAGAGAGAATTGTACTTGCCTGTGTTTTTGCTTTGTCATCAGCTTAGCTTTCCATTATGATTTTTTCTTCTGACATGTGCATGTGTCATAGCTAATCAATGTCTGCATATGACGAAATAAAAGCTAGGCCTGTATGTATATTAATCATTAAAGCCCACTGAAAGATATCACTTCAAGAAACAAAAGAATTGCATGACAAGCATAACAAAGCAGCTGTTTCATGCCATTTATGCACACTCCACTGGTAGGGCAGATGTTTTTTATTTTCTACATTCTTATCTATTTAAACTAAGTTGACTGACTGTGTGCTAAAACTTACGCATGTTATTTTACTTCCGTATCTGTATGCATTTTAAGTTGTTATAACTGTTTCTTTTTCCTGTGGCCTATACTGACTGAGGTAGCTTTTTAAAAAAAAGTTGTATGTATTTAAAAAATCAATCACAGGGTAGATTGAGCTTATTCTTTATTTTCAGACTAATACATGACAGAGAATTGACTCTCTATGATGGCACCAGATTGTTAAGGGAAGATAGATACCAAAACTTGAAAGAAGAATTGCAGCTCTCTGATGACAAACTACAGGAAAGGTAAAGTGTCAGCTACAACTGCAGAATGCAAACATCATTTCATTTTTTTTAATAAAAAATTGCAAAATGCTTTTCTATTAAATGGATACCTCCTAATCACTAGGAGAAACATCTTTTAAATGTCAAGTTCCTTGTGAGCTCTATTTCTTTTTGTGGCATGGGAAAATTATATCCTGTTTAGAGTGCTTGAACTATAAGGAAAACATTCAATACCCTTTAAGAGGAGGAGTTAGAGTTTGAAGAGAAATTACAAGTACATACAAAAATAGGTGTAAAGCTATATAATGTTAATTTTGGAACATTTTATTAAAAGCCTTGGAAAATAAATCTAAATCTAAGTTAAATACTACTTGCAACATTCTTTTGCCTCATTAGCTAGAAAGTTGGTATTTAATTTACAGCTAATAGGGAGCAGGAAATCCTAAGGATGGGTTGGGACCCATTTTGCTTATTCTTCTTGTTCCTTCACTTCCACTTGTCTGCAGAAACATTTCACAGATAGAAATGTTCTCTAGTCCTCTGAGCCATACAAACACCGCTGAACAATTGTAGTTAATGTTGAGGGTATGTCAAAACAAATGCCATCTAATATTCATTAATATCTAAGGAGCTAAACATATTGTGGTTCTGAAATGGACCTACCCTTTGTAAAAACAGTGGAAGTTTTATGTCAGATGTCCGTGCTCATATGTATGCTGCAAGCTGTGCATGTATCCAAACCTTGAAGAGGCCTGATCGCTTACAGTTCATGATGTGCCACCCAGTTTCTCACAACTGTCTCTCTGAATCTGTTTTTTTTCTTTGATCTCCTTTATAGTCTACCCTTTAGAAAAGCTGCTTTTCTTTTACTTGTTGTTTTCTTATTTCTGGTTCCCTTTGTGATCAAAATACTGTGGGTTAAGAAAAAAAAAAGTCAAAAAACTCTCTTACAAAACCATCCTAAAAAACAAGCTTCATTTTAAGCCTTCTACTTTTTTGTACGTATGGTGCAATCTAAGCCTACTTGTTGCAAATTCTGCCCACTCTGCTGAGGCTGTACACCATTTCCTGCATTTGTTTTATTTGAGTGAAGAACTATGTATCAGGGAAGTGTTCTGTTTATCAGGGTTTTAAGCACGGGCTTTGAAAGAGCAGCAAAAAAGCTTCAAGGGCCCATCTTGCATATTTTATATTTCAAAATATATCTATTATATAAGTCTTCTCCCTGCTCCATGTTTGTGGTCTTGTCCAAGGTGCTTTCAGACAGAAAGCAGTACCTGTGCTGTTTTGCTTACTGCCTAATACACTTTAGTTCATTGCCAATATATTCCAAAAACCTAGACGATTCATCACACACTGATCTTAAGTACTGCCCCTCTTACTGGCTCAAATCTCTCTCACAAGAATAGAGCTTTACATCTGAATTCTGCATCTCCTTGTTTGTTCTGGCTATGGCTGTCTTGGCAATGACTCTGTTTAACCTTCATTAGCTGTTAGACCATGAGAACTGTCCAAGCTGTCTTCTTTAATGATTGTTCTGCAGACCCTTCTCCTTACTGTTTCACCTCTGAATCTACTTTCCTTCCTTTCAGTCTCATTGAGTAACCTTTTGGTTCCACTGTTCAGTGGTAATTGTGCATTTGTGCATTGTTTTTTGCTACTTTGGAGGCTCTATAAAAAGGCTGTCTCTCTTTCTTTCAGATTGCAATGTACTGCTTTTACCTAACCACCTTAATATTTTGCAGCATAGTGTTTTTTGAGTTGCTAAACTCTTAAATATCTATTTGACTGACAATCAAATCCATAAGTGAGAGGTGTCTGTTGTGTTAGGTAAGAATGCATTTCTGATTTGCTTAGTCTTAAAACATAAACAGCCCACTCTCTAGGCATTCTTGCATCTGGAAGCTCAGTGTGACTATTTAGCTCCATCTTGGGTACAGATGAATTATTTGTAGATATTATATGTAGATTTATCTGAAGAAGCCTGCCTTCTCCTAAGTGAAACATTCAGTCTGCTCATGTTTTCTGTACTGACTTATTCAAAAGAAACCAGGTTTAAGTAATGCAAATATATAACCACTTCTTTGGTTTTGACTATGGGCTTCTTTGGCATCACTGGACAACTCCTCTGTGGAAAGGGCACTGTTCTCATCAGCCTTTGAGGAACTGAAGGTGTTCCAGGACCTCATCGTAATTTTGGTGCCTTCCATATTCTGAAAACTTCACTACCTTTCACTGGCTCCAGGATGTGATGTCAGTAGTTACTCTGATTCCAAGACTGTATTCCTCCTTGCTATCATTCTTTTCAGCTGTAGTTGCTATCACTGCAAGCTTCAGTACCTTCTTTTGTTGCAGAATGCTGCCAAATTAACCTTTCTCTCCAGACACCTTCTCATCAAATGATATCTGACAGCTGATTTAGTCACAGACTTTCTTCATTATAGTGCTGATCATCCCTCCTTTGCCTCCAATATATTGCCTTGTGGAGAATTTACACAGACTACATTGTACCATGAATTATTAGCAGACTGGCTGGGCAAATCCTTACCTGATTGTGACTGGGAGATGCTTTCCATATCGATGAGAAACATCTCTCTTGCTCCATGTCACTGGCTGTGGCTGGTGGCCTTACCTGCATTTCTGATATCAGAGTAGGATGAAAAGACAGCTTTAATTACCCTAATTTACGGGATTTGACTGAAGTAATTTCAGTACCATTGCTCTTTGCCAGATGTATGGAATATATTATGTCATTCCCAGTTTGGACTGAATCTGCAATGCTGAAGTGACCCTTTAAGTCTACTGTTAATTTTCCAATAAGGGAATTCCTATGGAAAGTGGTTTCAAGTTTTGTTTGAACCACAGGATTTTTCTGACTTTTTTTTCCTAAGTCCCATTTATTCAGCCTCAATTCTCATTTATATATTGGGAATCAATATGGTACAAAGGATATATAAGAAGCTAGAAAAGTAAAGTTTTATTTTGTTTTTAACCTTTTTATTATCATGTGCTAAGGTAGTTCTTAAGAGAAATAGAAGAAGAGGAAAAAGGCATACTGGGAGACACATCAATGATTCACTGGAAGTGCATGAGGGAATCTTAAATATCTCAGCAGTCAGGGAAGACCTAAATGAAGCAGCTGAAAATAGTCTTAAACAGAGGAGAATATAAGGAAAGGAGAAAAAAAAAAGAGTGTTTCTAAAAGGCTAGAATTTGAAAGAAAGAAGCCAAAAACTTCATTAGGAAATCATTAGATTAGGAGAGGTCAAGGCCTTCCTCAGGATTTCAGAAAAAGTGATAGCCTGAGCCTGGAAGGGCAGCTGTTGTAGAGAACTGATACCTTACTGCCATATGTCAGAGAAACTGAAAAGAGGGAGTACAGAGCTCTTCCCCCTGTCCCTCATTCAGCTGAGCTTTGCAGTGCATGAGCCTTCTTGATTGTAGTGACTATTTGTAATATACTTTGCAGTTTCTTTCTTCTGTACTACTTCTAATTGTTCATAAATGAAAAGTAACTCACTTGTTACTCTCTGTTCCCTTAATTTAAGACTCACTGGTGATGTGGCCAGATGCTATTGTAAGGTAAATGAATACAAATATGTCTTTCATAGTGGAAAAGTGGATAATGCTTTTTAGTAGACTACTTGGACTCAGTACTTTGTGAATGGAATTTAAAAACAGAATTCTCATCTAAATCTGTTTTAGAGAGAAGGTGTACCATTCTTAACCAATGAGTCAAAAGTTCTGTAAACACTTTTTTTAGTCTGTGTATGTAAAAGGATTTGACACACCTAAAGATTTTCCCCATTTTTAAGAAGATAAAAAATTGAGATACTAATGGAGACATTTTAGGAGATTCTTTCTTCAGACAAGCAAGACACATTTTGTACTAGGCTTTCATGCTCCTATATGAAAATATTTGATATTAAAAAAAACAATATTTCCCACAGTTTTAGTGCTTTTGATTTTTAGTGCTTCAGTAGTCAGAATACTCATACATGTAGTAGAAGAGAAAGGAGAAGAGGGTCAAGAGGTTGGTTGAGGTTTTTTTTTACCAAATGGATGGTATTTCCAATCACGCTATTGTCCAAAAAAAAAATCACCTCTATATATGAATGCAAGCAGTATTTCAGCAGAAAATGTGAATGTGCTTAAACCACAGCAGTGTTAATAGCAGTGCTGGATGAAGAGGAAAGTATTGTTTGGTTTTCATATTGTTTTCAATTTTTTCAGGTTAGATTATTCATAAATTGTGGTTTTTGACAACTTCATTTCAAAGTTTTATTACTTTTATAAGGGCTAATTAAATATATTCTGATTTTAAATTACATTAATGATTGTCATTGAATTGTATGTTCACTATTATTTCATTACATTTCTACATCTGTAAAAAAATTAGCATTTTTGTAAGAAAGGCTTGAGACTAGTGGGTGCAATAACTCTCTCAGGACTGACAAGTGCAAGTTGCCCTTGTGACATTTTGGGATACTCCTTGGCCTTCTGAAAGCTACAGGGTAACTAGTATTGGCCACAGAGTCCTTTTTCCTTTTTTTTTTTTTTAATGCTAGTTGGCTGTGGAGTTAAATTAGCAAACAGTCATAGTAAGATGACATTCGGTCATTTGAGGAGACTAAGAATTCTTGTTTATGAGTTTAAGGAGAAGAAAAAAAAGCGGCCCCTGAGAAAGTGACAGATGGTCCTTTAAGATATTTTCCCTAGAAGGAAATTATAGCTGCTGATGCCTTATTCATTTCCCTGCACAGGTTCAGAGATTAAGTGTGTTCAAGTACTGTGCATATCCAACATTTCTGCACAGAATTTCTTCTGTAATGATCCATTAGTTCACCAAGACAGGTACTGTAAAGGTAGCACCCCGCCTTTACAGGGCAAGCAGTGAAGTGCCTGTCTCAGAGACAGTACGTTACCCTGTTTGTGTGGACATACCCCCCCACAATACATACACACACACACAGATGCCAAGTCTTTGGTGTGGTGAGCAGAAAGGCAGCTATTATAGGCAAATCCAGAAATAGGTATATAATAGGATAGTTCAAAAGCTAAAAGAAGTCACACATAATGCATGGGTGGGTTTAGTGCCTTGCAGACAGTGAGTTACTTTCCATGTGATTAGGTTGAAAGGGAATGCACAGTAGGTAAGACAAAGTATAGCAGGGAGTGAATTTATCAAGCAGTAGAATTTTTAATTGCTTACATTTTTAGCTTTTACTTCACTTGTTGTTGAGGGGTTTGGTTTTTTTCCAGTTTAGTGAATTTTAAGATAAAGTAATCTGTTAATTTTGGACTGTGGTGAAATTTAAGAAAAACGGCAAGAAAGTAACAATAGGTCATTTGGTCCTGGTATTATAACAATTC
Source organism: Scytalopus superciliaris (assembly GCA_013400415.1). Lineage (NCBI taxonomy): Eukaryota > Metazoa > Chordata > Aves > Passeriformes > Rhinocryptidae > Scytalopus > Scytalopus superciliaris. The sequence goes on from VXBX01004429.1 coordinate 628,983, forward strand.
TCAACTCACAGAATTTGATGGAAAGTGAAATCTATTAAATCATGTTACTGGAAGAGACAACCAAAAATAGTTTGGTTTTGCAAAGTGGTATTAGAGTGCCAGTCTGCTTTTTTTTT
>VXBX01004429.1:629142-673513 GCA_013400415.1 Scytalopus superciliaris
TTTTAATGGGAAGCTTCAATTACTCAGATCCATGTGTCAATAACAAGAAAATCTTACTCTAAAATCACCCTGACCACACTGTGTTCCCATCTTCCTCCTGAGAGCAACGGTAGTAATCCTTGGTTGGAATTAAGCTGTGATGTCAGAAGAAAGACATTTGTTTTATTAGGAGGTTTCTCTGCTGCCTGTGTTGTCAGAAAATATTTAATAGAGAGAAGGACAGAGACTCTTTGCATGAATCAATTAACATTACATCTTCCCACTGTATTTGAGGCTCGTTAATTTTAAAGATGCCAAGTTTTTAACAAGATACGCTTACTTGGCCTTCATTTGCAAAAAAGCATAAGATTTCCTGTCAGGTCAAAGATTTCTTTTCTCTAAAGTACAGCTCCACATAGGAGCTCTCCATATTATATTCCTTTAGAGTCTTGATCTATAATGTGATGGAACAGTTTTGAAGCTCCTCAGTTGTGCTGATAGAAGCTGGAAACTTTCAGAGCACTGCAGGATTGAGTCATTTGTGGCATTTGTTTTAATAATACATTAACTTGACATTTTCAACATTGCAAACATCAATCCAAACAATAGGCTTTTGAAGTAGCCAAATTGTTTTATTCATGTTTACAAACTGGAAACCTACAGCACTGATGTTGCGATATTTCCAAGTCTAGAGGGTGCGTCAGTGAACTTAGCTGATATCACCAAGTTAGCTTGTCCTGACTTTGCATCTCGTCTCCTCCCACTTCTTTCCGTGCTCTCTCTGGCTGTCCCCACCATGCCCTTTGAGTTAGGCAGTGACAAGGAGGTGATACAAAAGAAATGTGATTCCTTTACCAGGAAAGTTGCCTGCTTCTTGTGTTCTCTTACGGTATTGCAGAAGGGACTTCTGGAGGAGAGTTGTTTTTCTTCCTCGTAATGTAGGGAAAGGCAAGTCTGAAAGCATATGTATTTATCCTGTCTAGGATATGTTTTCTTCTATAATCAGGCTGGCTAATGTTCCCTGACCTTCTTTTATGCTTAGCGGCGGTGACATTCCCATTGGTTCCTCTTTCATGTGATGTTTTCAGACATCTATTTCTATTTTTATCAATCAGGGAGTAGCTTCTAGGCTTATGACTTTCAGCTGAGAATAACTCATGCTACTGCCTTAGTTTGCTTTGATACAAGAGAGTGCTGTAATTGCCCTGTTGGATCACAGGTTTATTGTTGTGATGAACAGATGAGCCAACTATGCAGTAGATTTGTTAATCTGTGTCTTCAGTAATTTATATGGAAGATGACGTGGTAACAGCAATATAAGCTGTCTAATTAAATTTCTCTTGCTTTTTCCAAATGAACATCTTAGATTTTAATAAGAGTACTATAAAATCAGATGTTGAAAACAGGCCCTGCTTTCACAATTTGACTGACTTTTGTGTCTGACTTGTTACTTGATTATTTCTGGTGCTTCTAGAGATGCTGCAGTTGTGCTGATTGATGAGTACCAATGAATGCCCAGTCAGAGGAGGTGAAAATATTACACAGATAAGGAATACAAAAGATGTGAAGGAGGTAAAGAGACCAAAAATGAAAGCAGTGGTCTTTTAGTGCCCTAACACCTCTAAAACTTGTATATTTGAGTTTTGTTGTAAGCATGATTTTCAGTGGAATCAAGTCTATTAGTCACCAAATCCTGCAGTGAGAACTGAGGGACACTCACTGAAGCTAGCAGGTCGGTTCCATAAAGATTTAAAAAACAGTAATAGTAGAAGTACCTTTTAAAACCAGGAACAGTGCATGTGTTGTCACAGGAAGTTGTAGAGGCAGATAGGATGAAGTTCAGAAGAAATTAGACAAATTTGTGAGTAAATAGACATTAAAGCAAATAGAGATCTACCCTCCAGTATCTTTGAAGATACAGTTGTAGGTGCTGAGCAAGTATGAGGGGTACAGACTACTGGGAGTGGCTGGACTTCTGTGCTCTGCTCAAGGAGTATCTCCAGCTGTCATAATGAGGGATGGAACATGTAGCGGGATGAGTGGATTTAAGAATGCAGGACAGCAGTTCTTAAGTTCTTCCAAGTCTTAATCTGCCATTTGAGAGACCTGTCCCCTCATACTGACTCTAAAATGAGCCAGGGTGAAATGGTTGGTTTGGTCTTTGAAGTATAACTGTCAGCAGTATTATGAAATTAGACATATTAATCTCATACTAAGAGTCTGGATGATTTTCCAAGGACCACAGAGAGTATCTGTAAGGGGAACATTCCTAAACTGTTCCTAGATTCAGCTCTTTATGATATCTAGGCCAGTCTCTACAGTGTCATCCTTTCTGCCAGTCTAATTGAATAAAAGAAGTTACTTATTACTGCAGCTCTGGAAGGTCTTGTTTTCTTGCTGATTTGCATGTGAGACAACCCGCTTTAAGTAAAGCACTTTTAAAAGTCCATCAGCTGAGTGAGACATATCCATTTCAGACATACAATATAGTAGACTGTAGTTCAGTTGGTGATCTTTTCCAATCTTTAAGCACACAGGTCCTGTTGCAGATGAAGAGACTTGGGTGCCTTTCTAAACATAAAAAAGTGTGTACATTTATAAAATTGCAAGTCACATTATACAGCCTTTGTCTTTAAAAAAAAAAAAGTTGCATTGTAAGTGATCTGAATATACTGTGATAAGATTCAGTACAATAATGTACCTTTTTTCATCTATTGTAAAAATTAAATTTGATATTTGCAGTCAGGTAATGCATTTTTAAACTCTTTTTTTTTTTTNGGTGCAGGTATGTATTTTTTAATTTTTTTTTTTTTTTTTTTTTGCAGGTCTATCTTTCCTATCCATCCTTCTTTCAGAATAATGGTCTTAGCAGAACCTCCTGTCATTGGAAGTAGTACCCAACAATGGCTGGGTCCAGAGTTTTTGACACTGTTTCTTTTTCATAATGTTCGATCTTTAAGCAAGAGTGAAGAAATTGAAGTTATTAAGAAAATGGCAAGTATATTCAGTATTTTAGACACTTACTGACTATTGCTTACTGAGCAGGATTATTTGCTACATAAAAAATATATTACTATTTCAATGTGGCAAAAATGAGTTTACTTTTCAAAGCTTATCAAAGCACCATATCTGCGTATATTTTAATGGTATCATTCTTACTGTGATATTAAATGATGCTATAATAAGAAAGTACTCTTTGTCATAAAGCAACTGCAGCAACTGTATAGTCGTTGCATCTGGGTGTAGCTGTATGCAGAACTTATATCTTGCAGTAAGAATAATAGTGTTACTAATACTGTTTTTCTTTCAACCAGATTCCAAATGTACCCAGTGTTGCTGTGGAGCAGTTGTTGTCATTAACACACAAGCTTCGGGAGACAAATGATGCCACAGTGAGCCCTTTTCCTTCCCTCCCCACCCCTTTAATTTAGTATCTCCTACTGTGACTGTTTTAACAAAGGCTGAGTGAAACATGCTAAGCTGTAGTGTTATTTCAAAGGCTGGCTGATTGAAAAACCAGCCCCAGAAAGTTATTGCTGGCAATTATTGCACTGCATAATCTAAACTTTTTTGATTTATGATGTACATATCTGGAATCTGCATAAGTAAAGCTTTTAGGAATTTCCCTGAATTCCAGAGAATCAAGAACAGTACATGTGTTGCCAGTGAGTTTAGATATGTGACTCACAGTGAAACATGATTAGGTGCCTTTGGAATAGGTATGGATATAATCATGGGTGTTCAAATATTTTGATTACCTCCTTTTAGAATTGAAAATTTAATAGGTGAAATTATTGGGGCTTTTGGGGCAATAGGAGCTACCTAGACATTATAAAATGCCAATGGGCAGCAGTAAAGACTCAGGAAAGGGGAAGCTCCAGAACTCCTGGCTGCATTCCTACTATAGGCTATTCTGTTAAGTCATGTCAAGAAAAATAAGTTCTGCTGACAAAGTGACCAAAATTACTTAGAAAGATACAGTTAAATTATAATGAAAAGAAAAAGAAATTATTGCTATAGCAACTAAAACATTGCATGTTTTTGATGTAACTAAAATGCAAGACATTTTTAGTGGAATCCGGGAGTTTAACTGATGTGCAAATCCATTGTCCTTAGTTTTCATGATTTTAACATGAGTAATAGTTTATCCAGTATTACTATTTAAGAAACTGAGAGAGACTGATACACTCATTTGAGTTTAAAAAAAGTAAGGAAAAAGATTCACTTTTAGGTACACCGTTGGAACACTGTTGTTATTATTATCTATTTAGCTTCCTATAGCTAATGTATAAGTGTATTGGTTTTGACATACTTGAAGACATACCATGCCTGAACAGAGCATTACAAAAATCCTTTCCAAGTATGGACTTGTAGTTATCTGTAGAATTGTGAAATATCTAAACGAATTATATCATGTTGGATGAGAAGTGAGTCACAGTATGGTTTGAGGGAGGATTCTTGTAGATCAGCAGTGACATGAGACATGTTGGGAATAGCTCACCTGTATGGGAATAGCAGAGAGCTGAAATGTGTGCCTTATGTATGTTATGCTATTTATAGAGTTGTCTAAGTAAATAAGCCTCTGCCAGAGATTATCCTGAAATATTAACTATTGTTTAAGGCAATTTTGTTAACAATAGAATACCTGTAGACTGTTCACTCTGTGGGCGTTGTCTGCGTCATTGTAATTGTTTGCTTGATTTACAATAGAACCTAGAGACCACAATCAAGATCCTGTTGAATTAGATGCCTCAGAGATATATGATACTAAGGCTGTCACTAACCCAATTTTGAGTCTGTGGTTGTTCAATATGAAAAAACCCAAACCAGATAAAAAAGGAGGAAATTTTTTTCCTGAAATTTTAACTGCCAGTTGGGAATATTTAGAAGATGTGACACAGCTTTTCCTCAGTGGTCCTGTTCCAGAACTAGTGTTTAGATGTCTCTTGTGCTTAAAAATTAATAAGGGGGAAAAAACAAGGCTCTGAAGTTCTTGAAGTATTTCTTTTCTCTCTTCTTCCCTCTGAATATCAAATTTCAATTTTTTTTTTCCAATTGGAGAAGCATCATATATTAAAGTAATTTTAATGCAGTTAGAATTCATTTATATGAACCCTAACAAAACATTTTGAAATTACCTAATTAAAATATTTCACTTGACCCAGGCAAAGCATGGTGTGTCTTATCAGATCATGCTCATTGTTGTGTGTTTCCTGTTAAAATAAGGAACCTATTTGTATTGGATCCCTTATCCGGTAGATATAATTATAGAATGATTTCTTTCTCAGTCTTTATATCTTTCTTTCAATACATAGTCATTTGTTTTGAGGTCTTGTTTGTTTGTTTTTTAAATTTTACTGTGTGTGTTTGAGGTCTGCCTTCCCAAGCATTGAATAATTTCTGTAAATCTTTGCTGAATCATATCCAGTTTTTCACATTTATTTTAACATGTGGACAGCAGAAAAGGACACAGTGTTCCAGTAATGGCCTGCCCAGAAGGCGTGTGCAGAGGTGATACAATCTCCTTGCTGCTGCCCAGTGTTGTCTTGTTTATATGTCCAAGAATCCTGCCAGACCCTTTGGCCAGAGCATTACATGTGGAGCTCGTGTTCAGTTTGTGAAGAGCAGACAGGTTTTTAGCACATTGATCCTTTTACAGTGGCTAACCTCCTCGTTATTGTTAATATAGTTTAATGTTAGGTTTTATATTGTGCATAAAATTCAGTTCACAGCACATTTTTTCTTCTTGGTACTTATCAAGTGAAATCATAAGACTAACCTTTTGATGACATAATGATTTCCATGACAGTGACGTATTACAAAAAGTAAAGAATTACAAGCTTGACCATTAAAAAGCTCAAGTTGCTGTAGAAGGCACGAAGTATCTATGAATTAGGAGAAAAGTTGAAATAGTTCTTTTTGGATTACATTTTTCTCCTGACTTGTTAGGTTTAAATCCATCACACAGATTAAATAATTCAACTCTCTTGTATTTTTTGACAGGCTCAGTCACTGGCTTCGTTTTTATCTACTCGACAACTATTGCGAATTTGTCGTCGACTGTCACAACATCCAGATGAAAGCATTTATGATGCTGTTAATAAAGCCTGTCTTTCCAGGTAGGACTGCTGGTTTTGGTGAAAGGTGAAGAGCTTCTTGGTCAATTGCTGGCATTCAAGATAGCTTTTAATGTGTTTTAGCAGATAATACAATTTCTGTCTTGTTCCTTGAAGTCTGTGATTTCTTTAAAAATATTTCTGTGGTATTCTCAAACCTGGAAGGTAAATAGAAAGGACTGTGTACTCTTTTCTCATCTTTATGAAGATACTTCATTACATTTTATCAATTAGGTTACCATTATTATTATCAACATCACTGTCTCAAAACACTCAAAGCAGAGCCATGTTACTGTCTAGTATAACTGATGTTTTGGGGAGAGTTGGTTAGAAAAGTTATGAACATTTAGGGGTTTGTTTTGGTTTTTTGTTTGTGGGTTTTGGTTTGGTGGCACTTTAGTGGATTTTTTTGGTTGTTTTTTTTCTTTTTTTCCCCCCTCTTTTGAAAAGAAAGCAAATTGTTATTATCAAAATGTTTGGAAAACTGAAAGGGCCTATTTCTGGACAACTCAGAGCTCACTCTTTCTCTTTGGAACCTGAGGTCCAAGTCAACTGGGTCAAGAGAAAAAGTGTTTCTGAAAAAACATTATTTCTATTGTAGTTCTTACTGCCAGAGGAATCGCATGTCTCCAGTCCTAATGATCCTACATTACAAGCCTATTGCAATACTTGATAAAGCTGAAGCCTTTTAAAAGGAGTGGACAGCTGGAAATGTAGTTTATTGCCTATGAAAGAAGCTCAATTCCTCTTCTTAGGGATAGGTGAAACGTGGAAGACTATTTGAATGTGGGGTTTGGAGGTGCAAGTAAATCTTCATACTGATTTTAAGTTACAGAAAATGCCGAAAACTTTAAAAAGAAAAACCATTGAAATACAACCTCTCTGTTATTCCTCTTTATTTAGGTTTTTACCAAATCTCGCCAGATCAGCTTTACATACAAATCTGCAGGATTCTGGTATTGAAACAAGTCCGGGTGACACAAAGAAACTAGAGGAAAAGGATTACACATGTAAGCTTGTGCTATCTTTTTCCTGCTTTTAATGAATGTTACCTAGATTGTGGAACATATAAAGGTGTATTAATTATCCTCAAAATTAAACGTAATTTGTTCAGTTATATCTCTGTTCTGTTGAATGCATTGCTGCTCTCAGTATGTTGATACTATTGTATTTTCTGCTGTACTCCCAGCTTATGGAGTTTTGTTCTCCATCATGTTTAAATGTTTCTCAGTCTATAAGATCCATGGCTTACCAGCATACTTCTTGTTTTTCATCACTGGTAGCTAGTCTTTTGTACCGTTACAGCCTTGATTTGATCTTAGTATTTCTCTGTTCTGTTCTTTTACCATTTACTGCTGTTAGAAGCTACCTTTTTCTCATTGAGACTCTTGTAACTTAAGTGCAATGATATGCTTTCATTGTGGCACACCCTTCTTTGTTAATATCTCTTTTTTTTATTCTGTTTAAATTGCTGTAATTGTTTCATGTTTATCAAGCCGGTCTTTGTTTCTTTAGCTCATCTAACTTGCACTCATTTGTAGTAGCCTTCAGGGCTTCTGTCATTTCCTCACTTCTACTTTCTTACTGATGTATGACCCCCTTCATGCTAGCTGTATATCTTTTCATATCTTCTGTCAGGCAGCACACTGTGAGTAATTTGCCATTTTCCATTCACTGAATTTTTCCTTTACTCTGCTTCACCAGTGTTATCTCTACTCTCATTCTTCTGTATGTTTGTTCTCAGTTTTGTCTTATATTTGACTTCTGTGTTTTTACTGTTAGGTCTTTGCAGTGGTAAGCACGTATTTGGTTTTAATTCATGTGGATTCTATTTTTATAGATCTATTTGTGCATATGTATATACAAAAGTATATATGTAAATACAGAGATATATTAATATATATATTAAAGTTTCTACTATGTACAGTATAATATGCAGCCATGTGTATATGCATATATACCTATATACATATGCAGCCTTCTATTATTCTATCTCTTATTTACATTTTTTGTATATATAAAATAATTTGAACTCTTGCCAGTTGTATGATGCTACCTGCTTACCTTTGGGGTTTTTTAGTCTGGACACATCCCTTGAATTTTCCATGTTTCTCTATTTGATGCCGTGAAGGTGAACAACTGAAAACATTTGTCTAGAAATTAGGCTATTTTCAGTTTTATGCCATACTAGATTAAGAAATTAGTAGCAAAAAAGCAATTACTGTTTTTATTGCATAGATTATTATTATTATTATTTACACTTAGTTGTTATTTTCCTGTGGACGGAGTTTAGGGTTCTTTTGATCAAAGAAATCTTTGTAATGTACCTTTTCTCTCAGAGCTGTAGTGGAAAGTTATTTCAAGTAGCACAAATTTAGCCAGTTTTCAGCAAAATTATAAACGTGGCATTAACCCATTGGAGCAGAAATGCAGTGCTGAAAGGGAGATGAGCACTGTTGTGGTGGGCTGGCTCCCAGTCTCAGCTGACCACCCACACAGCCACTTGTTTGCTCACCTTCGCGCCTCGCTCCACAGTGAGACAGGAGGAGAGAGCAGCAAGACTGAGAGTGAGAAAACTTGTGGGCTGAGAAAATGTTGCCTAACAGTATTGGTGGTATTGCAATAATACAATGAGAGTGTGAAAATAAACCAAGCCAGCAGTCATAGCTTCTGATGTTTCTTATGGTACTTTTCCCCTAAGATCACCTTTTCATCATTTATTGTAATACACTTCTTTGCAATTTTAAAGAGAATTCAAATTCATGATAACGCAAGCTCTTGTTAACAGATGCTCCTCAAGTGTTCTCTTTGTTTAGACAGAAATCATTTACTGAAAACCACAAGCTTGTTAAAATTTGTAGATCATTACTTGTGAGTGTTGGGTATTGACTGTATGTCTGCTTAGAGGATGTTGTAAGTAATGCATTTGCTTTTTCCTGAAAAATATCCAGGTGAAATAAACAATGGGATTCTGAAGATAGGGTCTGTGACAATGCCAGTTTATAACTCAGCTGAGAAAATGAAAGTGCCTGATGTTTTGTTTTATGAAAATGCACAAGTAAGTAGAAATCTCTGACTTCTGAGTTACAGAAGTTTTTTAGATGTATACTATACTAATGTGTATGCTTTTTCATATAGTAAATAACATACTAACAAAATTTTAAGGATATTATTTCAGAAGTAGTTTCTTTAGGCTTAAATTTTTCTCACAGGATTTGGTGATCATTTCAAATGTGTCTTCATCCATTTGTGAAGAGATTATAGCAATTCAATTGAACATGTATAAAATATGAAGTAACAGATTCTGAACTGAATTTTATTCAGAATGATTTGATTGGATATTGTGTTGAGTGGTTTTATTTCTGTTTTGCTGCCCACTCTTAGGACTGGATTGTTGATTGCATCCTGACACTGTTTTACAAACCTGTTGCATGAAGTTTTACCTCCTTATGGTGGGTTGACCTTGGCTCGATGCCTGGTGCCCACCAAGCCACTCTATCATTCCCCCTTCTCAGTTAGATAGGAAAGAGAAAAATGGAAAATTACTCTCAGGTTGAGATAAGGCAGTTTACTAAAGCAAAACTGAAAGTTTGCACACGCACAAGCAAAGATTAAAAACAATTTTATTCTGACTTCCCATCAGTGAGCAATGTCCGGCCACTTCTCAGGAAGCAGGGATTCAGCACATGTGACAGTTGCTCTGGAAGGCAAACATTGTAAACAATGAATACCCTCCTTCCTCCTCCTTTCCTTAGCTTTTGTATCTGAGCTGATGCCATATGGTATGGAATATCTCTTTGGTTAATTTTGTTCAGCTGGCCTGGTCGTGTCCCTGCCCAGGATCTTGCCCATGCCCAGCCTATTGATGGGGGGGGGGATGTTGGGGGTCAGCACTGATGCTGTGCCAGCACTGCTCTGCAGTTGCCTTAACGCTGGTATGTTGCCAACACTTTTCTAGGTACCAAAGCAAAGCACAGCACTGTGAGGGCTGCTACTGGGAAGTGAACTGCATCTCAGCCAGACCCGATACACTCCCTTTCATCAGAATTAGCATATCATGTTTAAAAAGCAAGGGAAGAGTTGATTAGTAGTTTAGTTATTAGTTAGGGTTATTAATTATTTCTTTTAATTAGTTTATCCTATTAATTAGTCATTAGTGTTTAATTAGTTCCTTGCAGTAGTGAAGAATAAGAGTGATTAGTGAACACAAGAAAAAGGAAGGGCTTTATGACTTGGGGTTTTTTGGTTTCTATTTCCCCCACACCCTTCATAGAGGTAGGTGTACAGCAGCTTTCTTCCCCATCTCCATCCTCAGAACTGTCAGACAAAGGTATCCTTATAAAGAGATTTACCCTCTAGGTTACCTCTAGAATATTTTGCTACTGAAAGGCCACACTGATTGTGTGATCTTGTCAAATATTTTTCATTTAGGGACCGGATGTGGGATTGCTTACCTTTTCTTTCACATTCTTTTTTCCTACCTCACTTGCAATTTCTCCACAGAAAGACTATGCTGCATGGGTATCACCTGCTGAAGGTGATGACAGGCTATGCAGGGGTAACAGATGACAGACTTCTTCATCTTCCCCACTAACATTTCATGTGAGATTTTATTCTGTGTTGCTATTTCAATAAATTACATAAATTGAACCTGTTGGAAATGAAATCTTGAGTTCTGCTAGCACTTACATCTGCATTGCTTTTTCCACCTTCTTGCTTATCGCTTAAAAAAACTGTACACAGCCTGTGTTCAGATGTTATTTAGGGAACCTATGTTAAAAATGCTTCAGAGAATTATCTACTCTCTATCTGTTCCTGGTAGCTATGCCCTCTAAATGCTGAGGGAAACAGAAACTAAATACCAGTCAGGTATTTTTTTGCCTATGTTTGTTCTTGAAACAATTTATGTTTCAGTGAAATTTGATATTGCTGTGGAGCATTGCTATTGGTCCACAATAAGTGGCAAGGGATGGGAATAATTTTTTAGGTAATATGCCAAACATTGTTTTCAGGGCAGGTATTGGGGAACATGGATTGATAAAGGTGAAAGGTGACACAGTATTGATGTGTCTACTTGCAAGTCCTTTGTGTAAGCAACTAGTATTAAATGTGTGCATGCTTCGTCATACAGTCCTAAAAGAAAAGACGAAGTAGTACCCCTTGTAGCTAAGGTACTTTGGAGGGAAACCATAATGTGTGCAATATTCATTCAATTTAGGATTAAAAAAGAAGTCATCAGAAGGATGTATTTTGTCCTATCAATAAGATAAAGCACGTAATGAGTGTGTGTGGTAAACTGACTTCCTATCATTTATCCTGTATCTGGTCAAAATTATTCCCATCAGTTATAAATTTCCAGCATATACACTTGCCAGAAAATATAATAATTTGCTTTGAAGTACTCTCCTTAAATCGTGAACTGAATATTCAGTAGTCTTTTGACATGCCTGGTTAGGATTTTGTGGTATTATGCTGTATTTACGAGACTTTCTTTCCCCACCCCCAGCCTGTGTTCTAGAGAGATTTGGAAATGTAAAATATCCTTCACAGAGAAACTGAGCATTTCTATGCTTAGAAATTACAGGCAAGCTACTGATTTTTAATTTTCTTTTTTTAATCAAGTACTAGAGATGAGATAATAATGTGGAAAAAAATATGTTTATTTAAAGGCAAGCATTCATTTCTCTAAGTAGGTTGACTGACCTACTTACAGATGACCTATTTTTCCTAGGTACAGTGGAGAAATATATGCTACTTTATTGCCAGTAAAGTAGTCTGCATTGCCACATTATCCTTAAATCCTTTCAATCCTTTTAAACAAATTATTTGTCAGGAGCAAGCTAAGTTTAAATGATGTACAGTATGTGTTGTCTTTTATGATATAAAATACATGTGAAAATACACCTCAAGCACTTTGGCTTCAATTAGACATATATAAATTAATAATTAATAAAAATGTGCCTAAAATAATTAGGCACATATTGCAAGACAGATATAAACACTCTCAGACTTGAGCAGGCATTTCCTTATCTTTGTTTTCCTTGAAAATATAATTTTATTAAAACATAAAAAGTGTGTTTTTCATAAAGTTAGACCTGTTGTTTAATCTTTAATAAAATATCTGTGTATAGTTTACATGTCACCTGTCACTGTTTGGTTTTCTGTAATGTTCTACTAGGATATGTTTTGCTTCCTCCCAGTACAGTTGCTGGAAAATTGGCACATACTACAGGAAGTTCTTACACTCTGGGTGACAAGTCTTCAACTACACTAAAGGGAAACATACAAGGAGTGATTACAGAGAATTAAATATATTTAGGGAAATCAGGCACCCACAATCAGTTGAAGCAGAGGACATAAACGAGGGGAGTTAGTATTTTTGTTTCATTGTTTTAGTCGCAGGATATATTGCCTCTGCTGCTATTGGCTGAGGCTCTTGCGGTGAAATAAGTAGCTCTAAGTAGAAAGTTCAAAAATTCTTGGCCCCAAATCCTTAAAATAAAGTTCCTGTTCTATTGCTGTCATTAGTGAATGCATAAACTTGAGAGCTTAAAAACGGATGAAAACTGTGGCTTTGTTTCTCTAGCACATGATGGTAATGGAAGATATGCTCAAGGACTTTCTGCTTGGAGAACATCTTCTTTTAGTTGGCAACCAGGTGAGTTAAACATCTCTTACAATGCATGGAACAAGCTCATTATTTAATGATGAAATTAAATCTCTGTTTTGCTTCCTTGAAATTGCATTTGTTTCTACAACATAGGTATTTGACCCAATTTTTAAATTTATTATCTAATAGTGTCCTAATAGGGGTTTTATGGGCACGTATCTGTGCACAACATAAATGGCTTAAATGTTTTTCACGTGGCTATCAGAGTAAAATCACAGAATCACAGAATATTCTGAGTTGGAAGGGTCACACAAGGATCATCAAAGTCCAGCTCCTGGCTCTGCCCAGGACAGCCTCAAGAATCACACCATGTGCCTGGAAGCATTGTCCAAATGTTTGCTGAACTCTGTTGGGCACAGTGCCATGACCACTTTTCTTGGGGAGCCCATTCCAGGGCCTAACAACCCTGTGGGTGAGGAACCTTCTTCTAATATCTAACTGAAACCTCCCCTGACACAATAGTAGTTATATGTAACATCATTACCATTAAAATCTTCAGTTAATGGCTTTGGTTACCCTTCTTGGCCATGTATCAAACCTCTCTCCTTTAAAATCTCCAGTGGTACGTAAGAGGTGTACACGTAAGTATTATCTAAATCTTTTTGATAGCGAAGTGTTATTTTTCTCTAAAATAGATACAGATTTGTTTCATTCTTTGGCTAGTATCTTTGCTGACCGATTCTTCATTTATTTATTTATTTACCAGGTTGGGCTTTTTTCTTCCATAAAGTAATCTTACTTTACTTTAGCTTTCCCTGAGCAAGGATACAATAATTTTTAGGCAGATGTTTCTCTTTTTCTTCTGTAATAGCCTTTAGAAAAAGTTTAACAGAAAGTATTAATGTTCTAACCTACATAGCAAGGAATATAAAATGCTAATTGTTATTAATTTGCATGTATTAAAATATACAGTCTCATCTGTTTAGCATCCTTGTTATCACCTTGAATTTATGAAGATGGTATACTTGAAGCCTCTGTAGACTTTAGCTGGATGATTCCAGCTTCTCCCAAAAGGTTTAATCTTTTCATAAGTAGAAATTGATCTATTTCATAAATTAAACAAGATCTATTAATTCTATTTCATAAACAGTGCTGTGTATGCCAACTACGAGCTGGTGTTGAAAATGTTCTATAGTACAGATTGCCTGCAGGACCTGCTGTCAGGGAATAGCAGGAGTGGGATGAAGCCCAGGAGAATGGAGGCAGGGACAGTGTCCTTAATGAAAACTGTGGCAGTCCCTCACAGTCCAAGCAAGACCAGCAGGTCTGGGGACAGCGGCCAGGATCACCCACATGCCCAGTGGCTGCCAGACAGGTCCATGGGGATGAGGCAGCTCTGAGGTCAGGCTGGAAAGTCGAGTCAGCAGGTCCAGGCTGGGATCAGCAAAGTCCAGGGCCAGGCACAGCATTGCCACAGTGTAGGTTGGGAAGGAATGGAGGAAAGTGCCTGGGGGTAACTGCAGCTCCCAAGGCATGGGCGACAAAAGGAGCCCCAGCAAGTCAGGAATACCGTGTCAGAGCTGACCTTCAACACAGGCATGGAGAATGCTGAGTGTGGAGGAAGAGCTTGCAGAGCCCCGTGGTACACTCAGGCCTCATTTGGCAAAAAATTTTTGAAGACTATTGTGAATACCATTATTAGGATATAAGGTATTTTTCCAGCAGTGGTATTCTCATTCTTAATAATTTAATGTGTGTTACATTTTCTCCAAGCTTTTGAATCTCTAATTGAACACAGTGTTAAAAGATTTGTCTGGGTTGAAGTATTGAAACATATGGCTTTGATTCTAGACATCAGCTCAGCTGTACCATTAAGTTGGAAAATGAGTTGATGTGCTGTGATTTCTCTTTGGCAAATCACTAATAAAGGTTTTGGGTTTTAATTGCTAACATACTTCTGAGTACTTCTAGGTTTACTCTTTACTACTTTGTTCCACTGTTTTTATGTGTGACTAAGAAAAGGCCAACAGGCCGTTTCCCTTTGAAATCCTGTTTTTAAGTCTGAAGCACAGTATTTGCCATTCTGCAGTCTTTTAGGCTCACCTCAATCATTCTTGATTTCTTGGGAATGATCCCCAATCATTCAGAAATTGCTTGGCTACTTCCTTAAATATATTACTGTAAATTTGTGCAGCTTGTGATGAATCATGTTCATGTACTTTCAAAGCAACCATATTGCATCAATTAGGCTTTCATGCTGCGTGTGCAGATAACTCGTCATTGAAGATATTGGAGTTTTCATCCTCTTTTTGTAAAGCAAATGATTAAAAAGTAGGACTTTTATTTTCTGTTCAGTGACTTTAGCAGTTCTGTGTGTATAAGAAGGTACAGTTTTATCACGACTTGATACATACATCAGTGTGTACCTGTGTTTCACATTTGAAAGAAACAGATAATGATTTTGCAGAGGTACAAAGTGCTGTTTTGAGTTCCTTTCTGTTAAACTTCTTGTTGGTCAATGAGTGAATCGTGGAAATTCAGTGTAATAACTGACAATTCTAGTACTTTGAACCCAGGTATTTCAAAACATATGACTAACATCTCTTTGAATGCTTATGTAATTTCCTAGATATTTAAATTAATTGACACATACCTTAGGACATAGTGTGATCCTTCAAAATTTTGACTATGTAAGTGAGTGTCTCCATTCAACTATGATCTAATGTGCGAGGCTTGACCTGTAGTCTTTCTTTTAGAGTCTGGATTTGGTTATGCTTGGTTGACTAAATGTGGTTTTCCACTTTTGCCTATTTTGTTTTTATAGGACATGTACACACAGAAAATTCCTGCTAGCTTAAGACATCTCTCTTTTCAAAGTCTGTAAATGTGGTCTCTTTTGTGTATTCTTTTTAATTAGGAGCTGACTGATGAGAGTTCTTTTACCAAGATTTTTTTTCAAGATGCAGACTTTGATGATTAGTATTTAAATTCAGTGAATTAGAATTGTCTCGGTGGTTGTTAGGGACTGGCTTTCTTAATGAAGCTGAGGAGAATTTGAAAACAAGTGATAGATACCAATAGATATTTTTAGAAGTTCTCAGCTTCTGAAGTAAACTACTTTATAACATTTCATTCGTGTGTGTTCCCTGGGCCTTATATGGCCCAGGATTTCACAGCATTAATGTATTGCATGAAACATGACTTTGTCTAAATATTTGTTTACAGTGGTTGTTGATTTACTTTGGATGCTAACTGGAATGCTCCATTCCATATACAAGCAAACAGGTTTCTTTGAGTTCAGTGGATAAATATGAACCCTCAGCTATGAAACAGTTTCCCAAGTACTATAAATACGGCTTTTGATACTGCTTGCTGCATGAGCCTGAAGTCTGAGAGTGAATGACCATCTGTAGTTTCTCAAAGCAACTATACAGCAGCTTCTTCTTTGGTTTAGAGTAAGCAACTACTTATTACTCTCACACCAACAGGCAAAGGACAGCAAGAGCCCTGTTTTGTAAAGGTTACTTATTCCAAACTTTGCAGTGACTGTTTACTTAGTCATTATATATATAGCTCCTGCAGTGGCTTCTGAGCTTTATGAGACAGACTGGAGTATTGATTCTTACTACCAACAAAAATTTTTAGGCTGTGTTTTTGTGAAATTTTTCCTGATGGACATCGTGCAGGTCATGGGTTGGCCACTGCTTGCTATCTTTTACTGTCTTTGCCTTGGATTTTCTTTGGCAAATATGAGAGAAACTATGTTAATAAATACAATTTATTTATATAGAAAAACTTGGAAAATAGCAGTGGCTGAAACACTTTTATTTTGTCTCACAATTTTAAATGTTAAATAGAACATTTCCCGAATTGTTGCATTTGGAAGCTCTGTAAAGGGATGTGTTGGATGTTTTCACCTTTCTTGGTCATAGGTGAGGTCTTGGCTACCATCAACTGTCTTTGAAGATACAAAACAAAATATCTACAGTTAAAAGGGATTTATGGCCTTCTGGATAGAGAAGGTTCACAACCCTCTCATTTCTGAATTATTTTATTGCCTTGAAATTCTGAAATACCTAACAGCATTTTAAGCAAAACTGAAGTATTTTATTTGACCTTGTTCTGTTGCCATGATTTATTGAATGAGCTTTCAGAAGTAGAATGAAGAATTCTATAAAGGTGCTAAATACTGCAAATAATTGGAAAGAAGTCCATGGCAAAATTCTTGGAAGCACTTAGAAAAAGTGTTGATGTGAGCCCACAGTAGGTAGACAATCCCAAATACATTACTTATGGCTGATGTGTCCAGTGGAGGGCTACAAAGGTTGTGAGGGGATGAAGCATCTCTTATGAGGAAAGGCTGAGGGAGCTGGGCCTGTTTGACTTGGAGAAGGGAATCTTATCAATACATACAAATATATTAAGGGTGGATGTCAAGAGGATGGGGCCAGATTCCTTTCAATGGTGCCCAGTGATAGGATGAGGGTCAACAGGCACAAACTGGGACACAGGAAGTTCCATCTGAATATAAGAACAAACTTCTTTGCTGTGAGGGTGGCAGAGCACTGAACATGTTGCCCAGAGAGGCCACTGATTCTCCTTCTCTGGAGATACTCAAAACCCACCTGAACATGATCCTGTGCAACCTGCTGTGGGTGAACCTGCTTTAGCAGGGGTGTTGAACTAGATGATCTCCAGAGGTCCCTTCCAATCCCAACCATTCTGTGATTAAAAGAATTTAGAAATGTACTGGGCTTCTGGCACGTATGTTACTTTATTTCCCTGATAGAAGAATGTAATTTAATCCTTGCTGCTGCCTTTCTTTAACTGAGAGATGTGCACTATTGGGCTCCCACTAGGAGTTTATTTTATATTGAAGATATTTAAAATTAAATGCTTGACTAGATCTTTCCTTCTAATATAATATTCTCATTCTCTACTCATTGTGAAATTGAAGTACAAACTAAGAGTATAGTAATATCAGTAATTAGAAAACTTGAAATAGCAAATGCTTGGCATTTTAACTTTTCTAGAAATAAAGGTTCTTGAGCTAAATTGGGCCAGATACTATAATATTTTTTGTCTATGGAATTAGATGTGGCAATTGTGGAAAATTTGGAAAGTATTTCTCTCTTACTTCCTATAGTCATAGCAGTATGTGCACATATGAGAATAGGCATGCTCTTTAAATGTGCCTCTGCTTACACTATTGCTTTCTTCCTTTACACATTAAACTGAAGAACCAGAATTAAAAAAGAATCAATGAGTTGATTTTTATTTTTGATGTTTCTTCACACAGATTCTTTGTGTTATGATTTTTTCATAGGCTCCTCTCCGTTGAACCACAGTTGTCTTATCTCGCTGGAAATGTAAAGATTGTATTTAGCCTGACAGGGACGCTGGGTTGAAAGCTGTACTTAAAGTCAGAAAAGGGCATAAACTCTACAAGCTCATTCAGACCTGTAGTAAGAGATGTATCCAAAGCACTCCATTCATGATTCCTATCAAGGGATTAAGTCTATTTGTTCTTAAGGTGAAATCTTATTATTTTTGGTCACCATAATTTTTGCATGCTTCAGATGATAAACTCATAATAAAAAAATGAGATACTAAACCACAGAACACTTGCTGTTGTGGCTGATAACTGTGCTCGTTGCAGCCAGTGCAAGACTTATAACCACCTCTGCTTTTGCACAACTATTTTAATTTGTTGCTAACGTTTCAGCAAGATAACAATGAGAGGGTTGATTTCAGTGGTCCTCTGATAGCAATGTCTAAGTGTCTGCTGGTAATGTGCCTGTAATTATTAAACTGCATTAGTCGTATTTGTTCCAAGCAGGTCTTTGTAACACCTGGGAATGAAATATTTCTGTAGAGGTGCTGCTTGTTGCCTTTCTGATAATAGTACATTCTTTCAGAAAACCAGAAATATAGTCCTCTGTTCTAAAATTAGCAATATCTCAACCAAAATGCATACATTGTAAATTTTTTGCTGGCAGAAACAGGCAAGCTGAGGCCATGGAAGGTGGTTCGCTGCCAGACCCAGTGTTAGAAACGGCATGTTAGTGAAAGTGGTTTCATTTTCTGAACATTTTCATAGCTCAGCCCTAAGTTTCAGTGATAACAATGCTGTCAATGCAACACTTTCTGTGAAGTAAGAAACTGAGAACTCTGACATGAGGGTTCTGTATAAAAAAATTTAATGATAACCTAAATTTGTCTTCCATTCCCTAATAATGCAATTTTAAAATTAATTATAAAATAAGATTTTCTTAGGAGAAAAAGTGATAAACTGCTTTTTTACCAGTTTGAAAATTCATTTCATTCTTTTTGTAATGAAACAAGTGCTTTGCTACACAGTGTGGCTGTGCACCGAGGTGAAGGTGTGACTGCAGTGTTTCAGCTGAAGGGCAATACTGAAGAGCACAACATGACAGCCTCTTTATCTACTTCAGTATGACCTGCAAATCATTTAAAAGAAAATACAAATGAGGCAGCATGGTTTGGATTTTTTTTTTCCCTTAAGAGGCAAATTGCTGATTTCAAAAACTTGGGTCCAGTTCTTTTGGACTGTAACTTACTGGCTTTATCTGGGCTGTGCAGGGGATAAATTTGTCCCACTACTGTGAGATCTGCATCCTGAATTGCAAAATGCCTCCGGGGACCTGTAACAACCTTGTTTATATTTGAAACTGCAGTTACTGCTAGAAGATTAAGTCATTTCATCCTTGGTAGCAACTGTTTACACTGTCAATTAGAAGAATTTTTAACTGCAGGATTATTTTATCTTCTGATTGCATAATTTCTTTTTTGTTACTCATTAGTGAAGATATTTACTTCCCATTTTTCTATTTCAGTTGTCCCATATGTCTGATGGAATAAAAATTGTCTAATATTTGCTTTCTGAAATATTTTTATTCCATTCAGCTGAAACACCAACACAGATGTTCTTTTCTCTCTAATTAGCATATGTTTATATTTCTGTTAAATTAAGTAACTGCAACAGTGCCTATATAAATAGCATGCAGCAAGTGTTAATGGCAAACTGGTTTGTCCTCTGCATGTTACCTTAGGCTGCAATAATTGCAAATTACATGAGATTGTGTTCTGAATCCAGTCCAAGTTCAACTCTGTCTTTAAGTAGTTCTGATTCTTTCTGCTGGAATAGTTGACTGCTGGCGATGTGAATGTCCACAAGATCCAGTTTGATCCTTGGCACTCCTGGGGAAAGGAGGGTGACTTTGTTGACATTTTGTAATTTCTTGTTTCTGATGTGCCAGAAACTCGTTGCAGAGGGTTGTTTTTCCACATTTCTAGTTCACCTGAAGAAGACTGCCAGGCATATTCTTTATCCCATGCCGGTCAGGTGAATTTGAAATAAACCTGCTCTTCTTAGAATGCATAGTACTTAAGGAACAAACTCATCCAAGCTGTTTTTTTGCAGTTTCTTAGTGGTGCTAAAGAGTCTTCTCAATATCTTTGGTCTCTTCCTTCCTTTCTGTTGTATTGTGACTTCTCAATGGAGTAGCCAAGACAAAGAGAAGTAGTAACTTGTTATGAAGTAGGAATGTAGAGGGATGGAATCAAAAAGCTTTGACGTGAACTTTGCTCCAGCTACTGTTGCCAGCCAAGGATTTTCTGTGGTACACCACAGCCTTTATGAAGGCACACAATGTACTCTCTGAAGCATTTCAGTCTAGAAGTTGGGTAATGTTAACATGTTTATAGTAACTAAAACCTGGTGGGAAAGCATTTTGGCTTTTGAATACTGCATGCACCTTTTAAAAAATGTATGGTGTTCTAAAATTGAGGTATACTTAAATAAAAGGAGCTGTGCAGAGAGTCTGGTGAGATGCACAAATAAAAATGAAGAAAGGGTGAGGTGTGGTCATGGCATAGGTCCCATTGACTTCATTATGTTACTTTGGTAACTGTGCTTTTTCCCTTCCTCCACAATGGTCCTCCACCATGCATGTAGCTGAGGGTTCTCAGAAGTGAGGTGCTCTCCTCTTAATACCCTTGGTGATAACAACCTGAATAGAAACATACAAAACCATGGTCCTCTTTCTATTGGAATGGGAGAGGAAGAAAAAAATCTAACAGTGTTACTTTGTAGTTGGGAAACTATTCTTTTCAGGCACAATTCTAAGAATCTATCCTAAGCATAAAAGCCACATGCACTTTCTGTTAATGTACATGAAAGCCAATTTTTAAAAAAGATTACAGTAACCACATTGTTTGATACTAAGTATGTTTTACATTGTCCCAATATGTTGATCTATTTCATCATCTTTGTACTTGCCACAGCTGGCTGGGGTCCCGCTCTACAGTGAAAGAGGATATGAATCTGCCTGGGTTTGGTACAGAAAATGTGTGCAGACATCTGCCCCACCATCTTTAGCTCTTTTAGGAAAGGAAGCTCCTTTCAGCACGCGTGTTTTGTGCTTGACACTAAAAGTATTCCTGTTTATTCCCTCATTTATGATTTTAAGTATCTGCCTTCAAGTAGCAGGAAACACATGTAAATAAAACTGTCCATGTGCAGCACTAGGGGTTACTTAGCCTGTTTCTGGTTACTTCTAATGCTTCTGATAAAATTCCTGAACTTGCATATTTTCCTCATTCCTGCAAGAATCTGGGAGTGCAATTCCATCCCCTTTCAAAGCAGCAGAGAACTGTTCCCAGTGACACTTTTCAGAAATGACTGGTGAAAGATATTAAGCATGTTGCAGCTTCTTACTACACCTGTGTGTAAATCTGTAGATTCTTCTGAAGAATCAGATGGAAGAATCTTTGTGAGGAGGCATGAGGCAGAGCACTAACTTGAGCTGTCTCTCCTGTCTGGAGTCAAGTCTGCAGTAGAATCTAGGTAGTTCTATTTTTGTCTGCTCTGCAGTATTTTTTCCTCTGCTCTTGTGGTGAGAACTCTCCTTCTGTGATTTCAGCTATTACACATATGTGCATGATTCTCCTTTCTCCTAAATGTAGTCAGATAAGAGACTGGTCCCATTTTAGGAAGCTTAAACAGTTTGCAATTCTGCAGCTGGCAGTTACCATCATACAGCTAGGACTTACAGCCATAAATGTCATAACTTGCGGCTCTGAATGCTCCTATTCTGTTTCAATGCCAAGTGAAACAGATTAGTGAATCTCAAGTTGGTTTAGTCTAATCTTTTTAATCTTTCTGTGGGTTATATTTATCTTCTTTACACTGGTGTGGACTACTAGATCCATTCATGCAGTCAGAGAGAGAGAGTCTCAGCAGAGGAACAGTGTCTCGTCAAACAGCTTTTGGCTGGGCTAGAATTGAGCTTTTCTTTCTACTATTTCCTTTTCTTTTTCCTTTGCAACCCTTGGCAATCTCACTGGCGTTTGAGCTCTCAAGTCTGCAGCTACATCCTTGCAGGAAGGCTAAGAATTTCTGCATCTGAGCTGTTACGTTGGTCTGCATGTACATTAGCATTTTAGACCTGATCAGGAATGTGCTTTTGAAGGATATCTCCTTACTGCAGTTTGAAACAGGACTTGGATTCTCTTAGGATAATACTAAAGTGGAGGATGTTCTCCAGCAGCACACCTAATTCATGCTTTTTGCTAATTCCTTCCATGGGACCAGGTTAGGCCTGGACTTCTGGAGTTGGAAGGAAACTGCCTTTATAGGACACACTATGGTGTTAGCAACACCTGACTCACTTCATAAATCCACTGTCATTGTTTCGCACAGCTTGCTAATGCTGCAATAGGACAGTTAGAGATTTTATCTCCAACCGAATTCTGATTCCATCTGTGTCTTTTGTAGTAACTCCGGGTGAATGGGATCAGCAAATATCACCAAGGCTGTGCTCAAACTCCATGTCACAGTGACATGATGTTTCCTACAACCACCAAGAATTACCTTCTCCTATTAAGTGCAAGACAACTTCCTAGCACTGACATCCTTGCAATACCTTTGTGAAACAAAAAGGGTGGGAAAACTGCTATTAGTTAAAGGATGCATCAGCAAGGGTGACATAACTCTAAGGACACGATACTATCTCTGGTTATTTCTAGTAAGACAGATAAGTATTTTGCAAATATGTATAAAATAAAACGTATATCATTAAATTGTCTTCAGAATTCTCTGAAGTGGATTTAAGTTGTATTTTCCTATAAAGGAATATGGAGAGTATTTTAGCAGCTTTGGCGAGCTATCTTTCCTTTGTTTATAACTCTTAAATATGTACATCTGTATTATGTCTTAATATTATATTTATTTTTTGCAGGGTGTTGGGAAAAACAAGGTTGTTGACAGATTCCTTCACCTTCTAAACAGGCCCAGAGAGTATTTACAGCTACATAGGTAAGAATGTGTTAGATTTCCATACTTTGTGTTTATAGTCTAATTTCGCATATTTTAAAACTCATGTTTCTGAAGTTTAATGCGTTTTTACTGTTTGAACAAAGACCCCGTTATGGTAAGTGGCACACAGACTAGAGGAATGTGGCAGAGGCAATAAGCTCACATGTTGAGAAGGGGGTACAAGGATATAATGCAATCACATTGTCTAATATAAGAGGAAGTAGAAGTCAGAATGTACTGATGTTAAACTTTGTTAAAGAAATGAGTCATTCCTACAGAAATTTTCCTAAGCATGAGGTAGTGTGTGAGGGAAAATTTCAAAGGCGCTTGTTTGAATATATCACTCAGATAAAAAGTATTTTACATAGTGAAGACTTTTGGGCTTTTTTCCTTCAGCAACTGTTTTAAGTGAATCTCACCCATAAACATTTGGATTAGAAAATTACATCACAAGCTAAAAAATTTACTTCATGACAATAAACCAATTGAAAACAATTCAAAAGCTGAAATAATAGCAAATTATCTGCCTGCTTTTAATGACACTAACTTGAAACAAATAAATTTAAAGATTAAATATGTCCGTTTTTTATTGAACTGCATCCTATTTCAGTTTCATTCCTAATCTTTACTTTTCTCTCTTCAACTTCCTAGTTTCATCACACTGTCCCTTTTCATTATCACTGTTTTTTAAATAGTGCTAATAGAAACGTTGATCTTTGGTATTTTGCCTTTTAACAACACAGTCTCTGTTACACTTTCAGTTTTTCACCCATCTTTTTGTCTTCAAATGTCTTGTACTTTTATTCCTGATACTTGGGTAGCTCTATCTCACTACTTTTCTACTGCTGTTTCCCTTTATGCTACCTCTTCTAGACTTCCATCACTTCTTCGTGAAATACTGCTTTTGTGACCTCCTACTCTCAGATTTGTGTTAACTTTCCTGCTGTCTTCTCTGTTTGGAGCAGCCCCCTACTTCTGGATAAAATACACTGCCATTTTTGCAAGTCCCAATTATTTCACAAAGCACTACAGTATTTCTGTCTTTCTGTGTGTTCTCCAGTGATCAAGCAGAACAGTGCTTTAATATGAATTCAGATAGCTCAGGAGAATGTTGTATAAGCACGATGTTTGGGGTGATGATGGGGCTGTAGAATGTATTAGAATGCAGCTAGTTGATGCATCACTAGGAAAAAACCCTGCTTTTATTTTCGTGTCAATACAACCTTCTGTAGTCTGAAAAGTACTGTTTATGATTAAGGGTTTTAGAGATAGATTGACGTAGAAAATGAAGCAGAAGATGATGAACCATCCTATGCAGTTCTACAAAAATAATTTGTGAATACAGAAAAATCAGAAATCTCTATTTCCTGGGTAACGTTTTGAAATTCTTTGTGAAGAATTCGGTCTATGTAATACTTTGCTTAACTTTCCAGGGCATTTAAACAAGGATTACAATATTGTTAGTGCACACTTCTGGACTGCAAACCAAAATAAGAGCAACTTTACAAAACCTCCCCCGAACAGTTAGTTAGTAAGCTTTTATGTATTTTGTGGGGAAAAATTCAGTCAGTAGCTTATGGCATAGATATATCTCATTAGAAAATATGCTGGAATGTGCTCTTCATCTTTGATAGCCCTGTGTGTTTCTGCAGATTTCCTAGCTAGTACCTTTAAGCATGCCAGGGAAAGTATTTCTAAATATAATACTTTTAATGGTGCTCAAATACCCGAATTACAGATCTTGAGAAACTGAACATTCCAAGCATGCATAAAAGAAAGGAAAGGAATAATTTTAATGCTTTCTTCATGAAAAATGTGGAGGTGGTTCAATGTAAGGTGAAGGTGGACGTTCTCTGCCCTTTCAGAAATGTGACTGACAGATGGTACTTCATTTGTCCTTGGAATTTGAGTTACAGGCTCTCTAGTTCCACTTCAACTAGTCTCTCTGGAAATGAGTGTACACTAGTCAGCTGCATGTCCTGAGACTCTGAGTTTTTAGTGAGGTGGTGAATCTGTCAGAAAATGGCTGAGTTTCTGAATTTGCCCATATCAGCTGTCACTTCATACAGCTGGCTATACAACGAGTAGTAGGCATGTAGGTATAGTGATGCCAGTATGGAACGGGTGTTGCAACTGAATAGTGTGTTGTGGAGCAGAGACATATATCCTTAGCTATAAATGTTCTAGTTGCTTGGTATAATTAAGATGCAGCCAGAGAAGAAACTGCTACAGTGGAAAGAAAGAAGAGTCTTAGAATGAATATACTGAAGATCTTTAAAAAAGTATAGTGTTACATAATGAATAAAAGGAGTGACTAAATAACAGACAAAAATAATTAGACTGAATTTCAGAAGTATTCTGATTTATGAATCTAATTGCCATTTTTTGAAAACCGTTTTTTAAAATGTTATTTAAATGCCAGAATCCTGAAGATATTCCAGAAACATTTACTTCCAATAGCTTATGAATAATGGGGAAATCACTGTTGTGTACTGTGATACAGGTTTTTTATGCAATGTAATTGTCTTATAGAAGAATACCTCACCCCTTTAGCCTAGAAACAGGAGCATAACAGAGCTGAAAATGCTATTAAATCTGTTTTGGTTGTTGATTGTTTGGTTAGGGTGGGGTTTTTTGTTGGTTTGAGGGGTTTTTTGCTATCCTGATGAAAAAGTGTAAGGAGTTCTGCTGAGCTAACTCTACATATGTTCAGTGACATTCAGGCAGGGAGTATTTGCCTCATGCAGTGAGCTATTACAAGGAGTAATCTCACATTTTATGTCTCATACTTGAAGATAATGAGAAGAGATAAAAGACAGAAAAAATAGTGTGTTTTTCCTTAAGCTTCCTTTCTGACATCTGTATTTACTTACTCTTCAACTGGTTCACATGGGAAGAGTCAGCCTGACCTTAAGGTTTCGATTGATTATGGAGGTTATAAATCCTTTTCTGTAACCTTTCTTAAAGCAACTCATTGAGAAACTTAATTTTCTTGAAATTTCTTAAGTCTTACAAATTACTCAAGAATGCTTTCTCTTATGTACTTCCTAATATTAGGAGCTGATCAGGAATTGACCAGGTCTCTCATCACATTAACTGTGGGATTGTAGAACTCTTTCTGAAAAAGGTAGTTTGCACAGGCTCAGCATGGCTGCTCTCTAGGACTGCACTTATGAAGCATTTTACTCCTTTTCTGTGTTAAGGAAGAACTTTCACCTGCCAGGATTTCCCTATCACTCCTTTCCTACAAGAGTAAGTTTTAGCAGAGAAATCCTAGATTTTGTTTACCCTTCTGGGATAGTTGTCTCCATTTTGTCCACCCAGAACACTGTCTACATGTTACAGAATGAACAACAGCTTTACCTTGCCTAATACTAAGCTTTAAGGTTTTACTGCTTTCACCTTGAGCATGCATTCCTCATGCAACTAGAAAGGTGAAAAATCTATGGGACCTATGCAGTCACAACCCAATAAGAGCTCTTTATAGAAATTTGACATGTACTGCTTTTACAGTCAATGACTAAGAAACTGGCTGTAAGAAACTTTGATGTTCTCCAAGTACATGTAACATATAGTTAAGTATCTGTTGCTCCTAAATTAGTGAACTCTGGAAAGCATCATCGTTTTATGAACCTTTCTATTACTACTTTTGCTATCTCTCGTGTGAATGATGCAGAAACAATTTGCTAGTGGTTCTACACAAAAATCTGAAGTTATATTTGGTAGACTAAACTGGTGTTTCATTGAATCAGGAAAAATATTTTTATGGAAACTAATAATCATAGAATCACAGAATATCTGGAGTTGGAAGGGACACACAAAGGTCACTGAAGCCCAGCTCCTGGCTCTGCACAGGACAGCCTCAAGAATCACACTGGGTGAAGAACATTTTCCTAATATCCAACCTAAACCTGCCCTGACACAACTTCAGGCCATTCCCTCAGGTCCTTTCAGTGGTCACCAGAGAGAAGAGATCAGTGCCTGCACATCTACTTCCCCTCATGAGGATATCTTACTTTAGTATTCTTTACTGTATCTTTATTAATTATTATTATTATTGATTATATATTGCTTTTTTTACTCCTTTGTGATAATATCTTGCTTTAAATTACAAAGTCCCTTAAACCAAGAATATTCCACAGAAAGAAGAAAAAAATGTAAAACTTTAGAGAAGACTCAGGCAAAAACATATGCCCTGTTAAAACTATAAAATCCTTCTTACACTTACGAGAAAACTAGATAAATATAAAATGGTAAGCTCCCAGCTCTCCTGCATAAAAGTGTCAGAAGAAAGTATCATGACTGTAAACTATTGTCTCCTTTGATGTGATTAAAGAAAAAAAAAGATTAATTTTACTTCCCTTATTATCAAATTAGTAACTAGTTGCATACAAAGAATGGTTTTGCTGGAGTAAAATGTTTTTTATCTGTCATTTAAACATTTAAGACATTTAGAAGTCGTAGGCTTGTTTTTTGTATTTCAATTAGAATGATTTCTCCTCCTTGCAGTTACTATTTTTGTGTAGACTGTATTACAGAACTACAGCATTTATCCTTTTGTTTTCAATGAAAGCTTGATTTATTGCTCCAGTGTGGGGATTTGGGGAGTTTTTTGTTATGTTTCGGTTGAATTTTTTTTGTTGTTTTGTGAAGGTTTTTGATTCAGTTTTTTTGATTGTGAAGAGACCTGATAGAAAGTTTCCCAAAAGCTTAGATTCTGACTAGAAAAGTGCAAAATTCAGTTACTTTTTGTGGTAGTTTCTGGTGGTAATGTCATATGGTGTTATCTGATCTTAGCTTTCATCAAAATACACTGCTAGACTTTAATACAAGAGCATAAAAAAATGGGGAAAAGTATTTACATGTAATGTATTCTGAAATACTAATTTAGGCAACTAAAAAGAACTGGGAAAATATGGTGGAGAGCATAGAGTATCAATGACAGACCTGTGAAAACTTCCACCTCTGTTCTTCTGGGGTTGGATTTGTTTTAAGTTGTGTAGCCAAAAAGAGCAACTGGTACCAGGAAGCCTCTGAAATTTATCATCTGCCATCATGAGTTGTGCTCCTAATTGCTCTGACAGTAAACAAAAGCCTCTCATCTTGATAGTCCCTATACAAAAAATTAGTGGCAGAGAGAACATCTGTGTTCCAAGCAACACATTTGGAAGGTTCATTTTTCTTTGTCAGTTCCTTTGCTTTAAAGTTTGGTATGCAATTACAGTCCTTGATTTTTTGAGATATTTAAATGCTGTCTGGATACGGTTCTGAGCACCTTGCCTCTAGGTGGTTCTGCTTTTGCAGGGAGTTTGGACTAGATGATCTCCAGAGGTGCCTTCCAACCTCAAACACTCCGATTCTGTGATTTAATAACAATTTTGACAAGACAACAGCTGGATAACCCTAGCTAGCTCTTATTCTAGGTATTGTAGCAATGCCTCTTGCAAAATTAAAATTTTTTAGTGGTTGCAAAAACCAAAAAAAAGAAGTTAAAATGAGTTTATCTTGTGTTCATAAAATTATATAAGCCATCAGTGGTTGTTCCATGTGGGGTGTGCATTTGCACTGTCCTTAGCTGATGCTCAAATGTGTTAGTATTGAACAGTAGTTAAAGTTGGGCAATTAGGAAACAGCTTCAGACTCAACATTGTTTTCAGGACAAGAATGATAAAAACAGTTCTTGTAATGAGATTCTTTTCTGCTGCGATGGGAACTTCATTACTCTTAGCTAGTGGGAGAACCGGATCCCTTTCCCTGAGCTACTACAGTTGTGGCTACTTAAGTCACAATAAATAAAACTAGTTAACTTCAACTCTAATGTTTTCAGTATGTAGATCTGCATAACAACACTGCCATAGCTTACAGAAATAGAAGCTCGTGATGAGGAGACTGCGGTGTAATCAACATCAATAATTTATTGATGGCATATGAACGGCTTTTCTGCTGCTTGGAGCCTCAGTGAACGTGCATAAGACAGGAAGTGATCAGTTCTGTTCCAGTGTTCTCTTTTTCTGTGTATTAAGAAAATAATCTTTTTATGAAATTAGTTTGTTGTCAAAAAAGATGATACAAATCTTTGTAAAGTCATATGCCAAAGAGAGGGAATGTTTCTTAGTGTATGAGGGTTGTTCTCTGTAAGGTCAAAAAAATTAAAACGGCTTGTAAATACCATTTGATGCCTCTTCATGAAAATAGAGAATGTAGGAAGTTTTCTTCTTTAGTTTTTTAAATATAACAGGTTGTGCCCCTGAATTAGCCATGTTAAGTCTTAGTTCTCCACGTGATACCTTTTCTTACAAGTTGAGATAACTTGTTTTCCACTTTTCTAGGCAGTGACATACGTGCTAAAGCAATTTGGCTTTGTTGTAAATTTGATGTTTTGCACTGTCAATGGAATACTGCTACAGAAACTGTATTTTTTGTCTGAGAATATTGCTGTTATTTTAGAAGATATCACACTGCCTTATTCTGTGTGTCCTAATATTGCATTTTCTTTCAGAGAATTTTCCTGTGATATGGCATCTTCCTGTCCAAGTTACTGTGTTTATTCCAGTGACTGATGATTGGAAAGTGTGATGCACGGTTCATTTTAAAAGTCTACTACATTTTGTGATGTGCCTTTTCTAGTTCCCTAATAAATTACAGTAATCTGATGATCTCTTTTTTCCAAAAAATTACCTGAGTTTGCATATGTTATCCTTTTCAAAATAAACATAATTTTCCTGTGATCTTTAACAATCAGATTAATAGAAGGTTTGGGGTAGGAAAATGAGCTCATGGTGTCCCTACAAGCAATACTTACTACAAACTGTCCATTAATCTTTGGATCTTAATTTTCTTTCCCTCTTTTTCAGCACACATAATCACTGTAAAATTGGATTACCTGTTTCCCCTATTGAGATAATTTAAAACTACCCTCTCAGCTTTATTGACTTCAGATTTTTTAAATTCTAATTAAAAAAGTTGCTTCAGAAGGAATAGCTTCCTTTGCCCAAAACATAGATGGATACTAGAATTATCATGTACTTATTCTCAGAATTGCATTTGATTATCTTCTCTTGAAAGAATATAGGGCCACATTAAACAATTTAAATACTGATATAGCTCTGCAGGTCGTTTTTTTAAAAATTAACAATACAGAAAAACTATCTCTGTAGTGGACTATTGAAAGAAGTGCTCTATAGCTGCACTGGTTTATTTGAGGAATCCATTGAGCACAGCAAAGGAGGGGGGCGTGGGTTGTGTTTGTTTATTGGCAGCCACAAAACAAAAGGCTAGGTAATTTTTCCTCATGATTTTGAGTCATCAATGTCTAGAATATTTTCTTTTAATGTTGTACCTTGTAGTGCATGCTTTATTCTTTATGTAGCTCAGGTCTGGAAATAAATATGACATGTTTTTGTTATAAAGATTTATGTTGTGAAGCACTGAGTGTATTCCCTAGCATATAATAGGTGTCTTTATGCTTTTTTACTCCTCTTTTTTCCCCCTTTTGCTTAAATACATTTTCAGTCAATACAGAGTTGCAATGAAAAGCTTCCAAGATTTCATGCCAGCTATTGCTGTCTGTTTCCAATGTTAGTTTTTCATAAGCTGTCTGACTAGCTCTGCTATTGTCAGATTCCAGGTGTTAGAGAGCTACTTCATTTGTCTTTTTGTAGGAATTGAATTCAACTTCAATATCCTGCTGCATGGTTGTTATGGAGAAATAGGTTAGAAGACCCTGTTGTTTCATTTTCCTCTAAAGCCAAAGTAATAGTTTCTCACTGATTACTCAAAGCAATGTATTCTTACACACAATGAAGGGAGCTGTAAGGTGTCATGTTTCTTCATTTATGGATTTTATAATTAGGGTGAGTGAATTTCTTATGTTATTATAATAAATTAAGTGAAAATGTTGCATCTTGTTTTGGCAGAGATCACATATAAGTAATTGTGCAACTTTAGATTTAGGCATATAACATGAATTAAACATATCATTCCCTTTGACCTTTCTTCTGCCACCTGGAGTCATACTGATTAATGAGTACCTTTATACTCCAAATAATTTCTTGAATTTTAAACAAACTTAAGTCCTGCTGAGAAGCTATAACAGCCTAGTAGGGGGAAAAAAAGATGGATTTAATTATAAGTGCATAGAGGTAAGTCAAAAGGGCTCAAAACAGTGTCATTTTGAACAGAGAAATGAGACAGCTGGTTGGCTTTTCAGACATTTCAGGATTTCATGAACATAGTGGTCAGAGCATGCAGTGTAATGGCTGTATGATAGCTTGGCTAAAGAACGTAATTTGCAAATGTCAGAATCAGGCAGATTGATTCTTTGTGTTCAGATTGCCTACTCTTCATCAGGATAATCCACGAGTGGATCAGCTAACCAATTAACAGCTTCAAATGGCCCTTGGCCTAATTATTTTTCAAATACTCTTTAAAATTAGGTCACAGCAGATGGGTATATTCATGTCTGATTGACATGTAATTGAGAGAGATATATCTATGTACCTAGGTATTTAGATAATAGATACCTCACAGGAATGAAGGCCAACAATTATCAGAGTATGTATTCTGCATCTCTGATTTTTCCTTTCAACTACCATGCAGTTCTATCTGGCAAATAAGAGGAAGGCCAAACCTGAGTTTGGTTTGTGTAGGTTTGTTACTGTGAGCACCAGCCCTGAAAACACAGGGGCACCTTCCACAGAGAGTCTCTTACCCTTGGAGCATCAGTGTAAGTACATGGAGAAGCCAGCACTGTATTCCTCAGCACTGGTCAAGGCAGAGAATTCCTGAGACAGTGGATGTTTGTGATGTTAGCTGAGACCCTGACCCTGTGGGATGTATTTGGACATAAGCCTGCCTGGGGACTCAAATATTAAAATAAAGCGTTGGAATACTTTTTTGTTAAGTTAGATGATAACAGTTTCTGAGGTTGATGGAAATTTCTCCTGCCACGTCTGATAGTTCCTTCCTGGAAAGAAGGCATTTTTCTCAAAGAAACCATAACTGTGGCAGGACTGTGTTTGAGAAAGTCTATCAAACTCAGAAAAAACTGCCTTTAGGGCAACTAATGCAGCAATAGCAAAAAAAAATAAAATAAAATACAGTGATGTGAGCTAGTAAAAAAACATGGAAAGAATTTTCCAAAGTCGCAGTATTAATGGAGTGGTACTGTCAGAGGAGTTGCTGCATTTTGGTAGTAAATTTTGTTGTTGTTGTTGTTGTTGTAAAAAATGTGAATGCATTATGCTATGTCATGTAACACTATAAAGCAAAATAAAAGGTACAGAAGGGAAAGAAAGCAGCAAAACAGAATGACAACAACATNTGAGGGTGGTTTCCATGGTAAAAATAAAAGTGCGTTCTTAGGAAAGGCATTAGTGAGCTTTTCATATTTTTCTTTTACATTCATGTGAAGACAAAATCAATTCAGTTGAGTAAAATGACAGTATGTCAGACAGCTTTTCTTTCTTGCTTCCACATTCCTACAGTCTTGCTTCCTTGTGTCAGGACTATTTTTGTCTTGGGTGCTAAATGTGGTGAAATTAGGAGGTTTTGATATTCATGTCTTTGTTAGAGCCTAGTTAATATTAAGGTGCTAACATTACTGAGTGAAGATGAATTACAGCTTTTAGTTCCTTTCCTGTGAGAATTTTGAGTGCCAGACATATTTTACATTTAGGAAACTCTGCGTGCCATGTTGTTCCAAAATATTTCAGACTCAGCATATTTTTATTTTTCTGTATTTCAGTGTCTTTACATAATTCATTACAAAGTGGAAATTTAAGAAGAAAAAACCCTAAGGGGACAAACTATTTTTAGCCATTCTTTACTCTGTTTAGGTCATGTTAGGTTTCTGAAGAACAGAAATAATGATACATAGTTGTATATCTTCTGATTGTGAAAGGAAAATAACATTAATCTGTAATAATCCTGGCAAAATCATTCTTATATACATGTCTGAATGTAATAGCCTAAGCAAGACAAGGAGTTCTGCATTCACTTAAGTCATCAAGCCAATGGAATTAATATTTGGCTTTATATTTAACTTTTATAATACATTGCAAATCCCCCTAAATATTTCTTTAAAATATTAAGGCTGAATATCAACAAAATAGAAGAAAGATAAAATAATAAAAGGAATCTAGAAGTTAGATTTAGGATGTCAACTTGTATACTTTCTATATTTTTTTCTGATTTACACTACTTTTATTATAACACTTACACCATAAACTCTTGTAGTGCTTATTTTTCCCAAATATCTGTCTTCTCTGAAGAATGAGATCATCCGAAGGATCTGTGTGGGCTGCTGGTGGTACTAAGTATAAGTCAGTATTCCATGTCAGGGGGTTGCAAGTAATCTCTGCAGAGCCATAGCATTAACCAGCTCACCAAAAGTAAAATAAACCATTTTGTGTTATAGTAAAACACCATTTGACAGTTCTGTCTTTTCTTGTGTCATCACCTGTGACCATCCACACCACGGCTAGAGATCTTAATTTCCTGATGTGTTCTGTTCACTTTACTTCTTTTCATTTATTGACCCCTTAAGTGCAAACTTATCATCTGCAAAACATCCTGTAATGCTTCATCTTCTTTTACATTATTCTTGGCCTGTGCTTTCCTCAGACCCTCCATTTTCTCACCTTTCTATTATTTGAAAGAGATCACAGTTCAGGTTTGACAAATCCTTCCCCCTTTTACCTTGGATTAATTCCTCAACATTTTTCCAGGAGTTATGAGTAACCCGTGACTGTGGCTTTATATACTCTAGAGTTTGGTTTACACATTTTAAAATTCTTCTGCATCTGCAACTGTATAGGCTTGAACCAGAAATGTTAACTGGTAGTAGAAGCCGGCTGATGCATACAATCTATGAATTTAGTCCCTAAATAATGTGTGTTCAAGAAAGAAAAATGACTGGTTTGTTGTTATTTTTGGATACATTATTGATTTCTCTGCCCAGTGTAGAAATTGGTTAGACTAGCAGGATGACAATAGAAGTTTTTTCTGTGTGTCCATGGTAGGATTTCTGAGATAATAGATTAATACTAATGCTGAGTGATTTAAAAAACTACATGCTGCAAGTGAATACAATATTAATGTAACTATTTGGGGCAGTGTTGCTGCTTGTGACAGGCTGCATTTGACTGGGTTAAATGAAGGTGGTCCCATCTTTGTAACCTTTCCCCTCCTGGATTAAAGTTCAGATGAAGTACCTGAATGTTAAAAATACCTCTTCCTGCTCTCTTCTTTTTTCCTGTACATGGAAACTCTGGAATAAATCAATCATGGGTTTAAAACTAAACAAGAAATTATTAATTATTAGGGACAGAAATCCTGCTGACAGCAGTTTCAAATAAAGGAAATGTGCAAGTTATCCTGTCAGTTAAAAACTGTAATTGGAAGCTGGCCACTTAATAGTGTGTTGCAAACAGTACTGTGTTTGATTTCCTGTACCTAAGAAGCTTATCGGAATATTGTTAGTTTTTTACAAGGTGTTACAAAATTAAAGAGAGAACTAAGGTGAATATTTGGAAGAGTGAGTCAGCTAGGCTTAAGCAAACAGTTTTGTTACACAGCATGGCTGTGAAAGAAGAGATTTTTGTTGCATCAAATCTCACATACAATGCAAAAGTTACCAACCTTACCTATAGACCAGTATGTGGATCTCATGCTGCATTAAGTGAGGATGGGATTTGTCATGTCCATCATTCTGTTGACACAGACTAATCCAAATTCTGAAATACAGGAGGAAAGGAATGGCATAACCTACTTTCCTAAGACTGAATTGCATATCCTGTTGCCTGTGAAACCGTGGGAGTCATGGGGACCTTCTGCCCTGACCCATGTCTGGGTTATTCTCTAGCTCATTGGTCCCTCTGAACCCTGAAGTGGGGTTGATTATACAAACCTTGACAAAGGTTTTGGTAAGTATTTTGTACAGTCAGGCAGGGCTTTCCCTAGGTTATGGACATAATTTGTATAGGTGAATCCAGTGTGGTAGTGTCTGTTGCTTGACCTTTCTGAATTAAAACTGTTTTCTATTTATTTGTACATTCAGTGGGTGGTTGAAATAGATGAAAATAGTGAAGATTAAGGAATATTCTCATTACAGATTTGAATTAATGCTATTTTAAGTTTGAAGGAAAAAATTGTTTGAACAATTCAAACACAAAATTTCAATAAAAAATACTGTGCTGTTAAAGCCCCTGTCCCATCTAAGAGCTTATACTGTTCATGATATAAAATACAGCAAGCTGGTATGGTTTAGACAGAACTAAAAATAATGGATTTTTAGAATTTCATGTGAGTAGTCTTAGTTTGGTTGTTTTGGTTTGGTTTGCTTCTGGTATGGTGAAGGTGGTGGTGTTTGTGGGGGTTTTTTTGTTTGGTTTAGGGGGGTGTTTGAGTTTTTTGGTTGTTGTTTTGGTTTGGGGCTTTGAGGGCAAGTTTGCTCGATGGTGTGTGGAGAAAAGCTGCTAAAACACTAATGATTCCTGTTTGGTTCTTCTAAGGAGACTCACCTATTTGTCATGTAAATGACAATTTCAGCATTCTTAACTAAAAATAGTAACATCAATAATGCGCCTACATACAAAAAGTACTGATTCACTTCTCAGTGCTTTTGTTCTCTGGGTTTGTGAGAAATTGAGAACTATTGTGAAAGTCCTGGCAGAGACAGGGATGCTTGCATTTGACCACTAAGCTGGCACACCATTGTTCTCAGTTATTCAAGAATTCCAAAATTTCCTCTTTGAGTGTATTTGGTTTTTCATTTACTCATTTTGCATTTTATTGTAACTAAAATTCCTGTGTATTTTTGATTAATACTGTCTGGTTTTCCACATTTCAGGGATACCACCGTACAAAGCCTTACCCTACAACCTTCTGTTAAGGATGGTCTTATTATATATGAAGATTCACCACTGGTCAGTAGTAACATTTGGATTTTATGTTTAGAAATGTTTTTGTTTAGAATTTAAAATATTCATGATTTGACTTTTCATGGAATAGTGAGTGAGCATGATAGCAAACATTTCATTAACTTCTACATTGGTCACATTTGCCACACTTGCTATGACAAGTGTGAATAAGTTGATAATCTTGGAAGACTCCACGCACAAAATAAGTATGTAAAATAATGTAGTATTAGCCTGACACATTCTAAGTGATAAAGTGGTATTTCCCTCCTTCTCTTTTGTAGCACTTCACACCTACATGCCAAGTTGGCCTCTAAACAGCTGTTGCAGCCATTCTTTAGTTCTTTCACCCCCATATTGACAGTCTAGATGCAAACTGGCTTTGCACTTCTCTGTCAGCACTCCAGTTCGTTCTCAGTCAGGCTCCTCACTTCCCTCCCTAACACAGCCCTTTCCATCCCTACGCAGAAGAAACAGAAACACCCACCTTTCTTGTCCCCCCCTCCTCTTCCCTCTACTATGGTTTGGTCACAGCTTATCCGTGTTCTGAGTCCCTTTCTTGTCTCAGTGCCACTGAGATGTCACTGCTGCTGACTGAGAAATCAGCAGTGTAGCTCCTTCCAGGTTTTTGGCAGGGGTTGTGATGTTACAATTCTTTTCTCTTCCAGGTAAAAGCAGTGAAGTTCGGACATATTTTGGTGATTGATGAGGCAGACAAAGCACCAACAAATGTTACCTGTATCTTAAAAACTTTAGTAGAAAGTGGAGAAATGGTTTTGTCAGATGGAAGGCGAATTGTTGCCAGTAAGTAGAGAAAGCACAAATGCAACATGTTGCTGGTTTTCAGCAATTACATTGCTAAGTAGAGACCCAGAACAGTCCAGATGAATACATTACTGGATGCTAAAAAGTTGACAATTAAAGAATTTGCAGTAATTTTCTTAACTATTTTTGCAATAGCCCCAAGGTTTTCTTAAATTAGCAGTCTTGTGATTTTTCATGAAAAATAAAAAAAAAACCCCACCAACCAAAAATCCCAAATCCAGCAAACTGTAACTTGACCTCTCCCCTTCTCATTGACCATAAGAAATAAAGATCTAGTTGACCAAATTGTGATCTTGGTTATGCCCATCTAGACAGTTGGGGTGTAATTTGATCAGATCTAGAATGAAGATATGAATAAAGCAAAGGCTGAACTGTTAAGGGTGTCATCTAACCAAATTGCAAATGCTTACATTATTTAAATATATCCTGCAGGATAAGAGTATT
This sequence comes from Scytalopus superciliaris, assembly GCA_013400415.1. Taxonomy (NCBI): domain Eukaryota; kingdom Metazoa; phylum Chordata; class Aves; order Passeriformes; family Rhinocryptidae; genus Scytalopus; species Scytalopus superciliaris. The sequence goes on from VXBX01004429.1 coordinate 666,373, forward strand.
TTGTAACTTGATGAAATCTAATTAATGTGAATTGCAGGAACTAAATATTTTTCATCATTTTTCAAAGAAAGAGCATGTTTGAAATGCTCTCCTGATGTTATTAGACACTGTACTTCATGTAATGAGTTTCATTTTAACAATACTGGAAATAATGTTTGAGCAATCATCCAGCACTCACATGGCACACCTGAATTTTGGTTGTCATTGTAAACTGTAGATGGGCTTTTCTAAAATATCTTTTTAACCAGTCCCAATTATTACTGTAGTTTTTTAGAGGCAGTTAAAGGATTCCCAAACCCCATGTACCAATGGAATCATGCTGTAAGGGAACAATGAGTAATTTTGAAGAACCAGAGTCTTCACGTGTGTTAAATCATGTATCTTTGGCCTCTCACAGACCTTTTTAGTAACCAGAAGGAATTTCAGATGTGTCTTCCCAGATCAGATAATGTCACACCTATATAAAACCACATTTTTTTTAACATTGGCTTCTCTATTTCAGTGAAATTAAATATAAAGAGGACAAGTAGTCCCCACCCGAAGAACAGTGAATGCATTTTTGTGTTTTTTGAATGAAAGACTTTGGTTAAATTTTCATGTAACAAGCTATGAAACTTTAAAATGAAACCTAGAAAACTCATAGTTGAACAACATGCAAAAAGCTATTAAGCCTTTTTTTTTTTTTTGTAACTGTTCTTCTAATTCTAAGAAGAACATAATTAGATTAGAAGAATTTTTCTTCTAATTCTAAGAATTGTTCTTCTAATCTAATTATGTTCGTTCATTCAGTATTGCAAAGCTTAAATATGCAATTAATACAATTTATTTCTTTTCCAGATCATGCTCATGTAGAGGGTAGAGAAAATGTAATAGTTATTCATCCTGATTTTAGAATGATAGTTCTAGCAAATAGACCTGGATTTCCTTTCTTGGGTAATGACTTTTTTGGCACATTAGGTAAGTGATTCATATTAAATTGTGATCTTTAATAGAATTGATTAATAGAATACCTGTCTTTATTAATTAGATTTCATGAGGAGAAGGGTTTCTTATGCATATTGATACTTTGTTTCACATAAGGCCCTCAAGATGAGATTTAGCTTGAAGATTTTCATGTAAATTTACATATCTTAATAAAAGATTCCAAACTTGCCCTGAAGCAAACAGCAATATGTGGTCATCTGTGTTAAAACTCTTTTGGGTTTTGGGGTTTGGTCAAACATGGCAGGAAGACAAGGTTATGGGAAATCTCTGCTAATGAGTGTATATTGTATGCAAATATAGCAAAAAACTGAGCAGTAAGCAGCTGAACAGCTGACATCTCTCTCAACTGCTCAGCACTTTTTTCCCCCCTATCAAACAAGCCACAGGTCAGATGCTCTCCTCTGGTACAAGAGATAACTTGATGGGTGGTTCTTCTCTGTCCTTTCAGCAGTAGAAGCTGCTGTATTTTTTGCTGTTACCACTATGCTACCTGGTTCTTAATCCTCATTTGCCTCTCCATGCATATGGCTGTGTGCGATAGGCCTTAGTTAAGTACATATATTTGATGATGAGTTCATCCCAGTTTCAAGTAAGGCTGTCCAAATTTCACATCAAAGTTTTTCATATCAACAGCAGCCTGATTTTGGCAGGTTCCAGAAACCCTGTGTATCAGCAAAGGTTCTCTAGAGTTTCATCTTGCAGTAAAAGCAAGAATTTTTGTTGCATAAGGGCAAGTGATGAAGAACCACTGACCTGTGTAGTCCAGTGTTAGTCTAAGTGAGCCTCCAGCAAAGTTTCAGCAGTGTTACATGACGGCTGTGAACTGAATATCCATCCAGACACCACTGATCATATTATCTATGTTGCCTTAGCCATTTATATGTAGGCATCTTAATTTGTGGGGTTTTTCATGTTGACTTTGGCCAAAAGGCTTATTCTGCAAGAAAGAACAACATACTCAAAGATGCAGGTGCAAATTCAATTCCATATTATGTAGTAGACCTTTGTTTCTCAAGTGTTGTTCTCACTGAATGGGCATTGCATGTCTGGAACTCATTGGCTCTGAATTTCCCCCAGCTATCTTGCCCCAAGGTGATTTAGTGTAGTGTATTTGTTTTTCATGATCTAATTTCCTTCATTACATGGACCCCTTAAACAAAACAGATCATCCCACTGTTACTGCTTTTGAACCATATGGCAGAGGCTTGGTTAAGATTTTGGGGTTCTTCACTGATTTTGTTTTTCAAGCTTAGGGTCTTTCCTGCTCTAAATCCAAGTCCTTTTTCATCAGGCTTTGATCATGCTTCTGCAAAGTTTTGTAAAACTAAATTTCATAGATTATATGATTGGGATCAGTATAATGCCAATATATGGAAAGGATATCTTGCCAAATGTCTTAGCACACTTCAAGACAGGCAAGGAGAAAAGATAAATCCAGTATTTCCTCTAGACCTCCTAATTGGGTTTGCTAAAAGGGTCTTCTTGCATTTCAAGATTTCCCTGCATCCTGTGATGTTTTTGAAGGGTTTTCACATTGGTCCCACTCAACCAGTTATGTTTCAAAGAAAACTTCCTTCTTTTCTATTTTTCTGCATTCATTTGACTTGTGTTTCTTCTTGAAGTTAATTTCTCTCTCATGAGCAATCTTCACTGAAATTACAGGAGAGATCTGTGTCTTTCCAGAAACCTCAGTGTGCTTAATAGCTTGTACTTCACAGCTTGTACTTCACATTTTTCAGAGTAGTTTTTCCCTTGTTTAGTTTTAATAAGCTGGTACTCACAATTCTTTTGAGCCATTGCTTTTTTATAGAAGGTGCAGTATTAAACTTAAAGGCGCTGTTGTGTTGCTCGGTCTTTATAAATTACTTAACTTCATGCTTTTTTTCTTTTTAGGGGACATCTTTAGTTGCCATGCTGTTGATAATCCCAAACCACAGTCTGAACTGGCTATGCTTAAACAATATGGTCCTGATGTTCCAGAGCCAGTTCTTCAGAAACTGGTAGCTGCTTTTGGAGAGCTCAGGAGCTTAGCTGACCAAGGAATTATTAACTACCCCTATTCAACTAGAGAAGTTGTGAATATTGTAAAACATTTACAGGTATGGTACATCAGATTTAGGTGGAAACTTGAGTTCATCACTACTAATTTTTCAATGCTTGAAAGTTTTAGAAGAAGATGGTATTATTGTTCATGCATTTTTATTTAATTCATATGAAAAGTTTTACATTTTAAAAGAAGCATCATAGTGAGATTTCAGACAGTCTGAGTGTAAGGATGGCAGATTTTTTTTGCTGAATGTTTGTTTATAAATACTTTAAAAAACCCCATGAGAGTCTGTTTTTCTACCATGAGAAAATACCACATTCATACTGTGAATTCAGTGTGCAGTGTTCATACTGGCCCTCATTATAAAATTCCATATTCAACACACAATATTGCCAGGACAGTGCAACTGTTCCCTTTATGTTGCTATAAAATTTGTGGGTTTAATCCTTTCCTGTGAAAAAACAACTTCCTGCTGCATAATAGTAGTACATGACTAGTGGACTTTGGCTAAGGAAAATATTAGATGGATAACACCTTAGCAAGGAGATACATAGGATCCACAATTATTTCCTCTATTCCACAATTATTTAACTCTACAATCATGAATGTAGTGATGATCTGATTTTTTAAATATTACAGTAAAGTCTGACTTCTGTGTTTATAAATTGAAGGGTGTTTTTTGCCTGAAGTATTTGAAATATAAGCTATTTTAATGATCTTTGAAACAGCACTTTATTTGTTCTGTTTATAATCATAAAATTGGTAATTTGTTCATTTATAGACTGTTTCCTGAATTACCGAATCCTAGATTTAAGAAAATAGTGGAGATTAATGTAATTAATACAATGAGAATACAATTTCTCATTAATTTTGATCTTTCTGTATTTAACACTGCATAGTGTAGCAGGGTTGTGTGATAGTTTTGTGTTTGTGCTCATGAACATATTCAAAAACATTTTACCGTTTAGGTCCTGCAGGTGGGAATTGCTACTTTTAAAAATCTTCATCTAGATTTCTGGGGAAGATAGATTTTTGTGCTCTGTCGTCTCTTGAGTGCAAGAAGGTCTCAAGACAAAGAAAATTGGTGCTACTGTGATATCAATAACATAAAGAAACAATAATGCTTTATAGCATGGTGATAAGGGTTAACAAGATTCAGAACTAAAAGCTAAGGAATCCATCCAAATAAACACATCAACAAAGTTGCCTGTTGGGATCAATTACCAGCTGATAGATATTTGTTTACCAAGCTGGTAGAACATGTACACAGATCTCTTGAGGAACGGTTGCTGTGCTGCTGAAAAGCTAATGTATTAGGGGGTTTTCTTAAATGAACTCCTTCCTGTCTTCATACTCTTTTGCCATTCCTACCTTCCTTCCTTGCTTTTTTCCTTCATCATCTATCTCCAAGTAGTCTGAAGTTGTACTGTCTTCTATTACTAACTGGTGCAGAAACACAGGACTTAATTCTTTTATATGAGTGTGAATGGCATCTAATTGAAGACTGGAAGAGCTGCATTGCTAATTGTCTTAAGGGCACATACTCTCTGCTTCTGTCTCCTTCACTTAATCAATTAGTACAGTCACTTCAAGCTGAACATTGGGCACAGATCAACAGGAAGGTTTCCTGTCTGATAATCTTTCACCTCTTTCAGAGTGAAAATATCCAAATAAATCTCCAACATGCAGCTTTGATTTCTTCTGTAACGTTTGTTTTCAAGATCCCAGCCTCTTTGAAAGGATGCAACATTTTGTTTACTGTGACTTGTTTTTCAGTCTGAATAAAAAGAAGACTGGGAGCAGCCAAATGTAAACAATGAATATAAACATAATGGTTATTCCAAAGCAAGAAACTTTTAGGTCTTCAGGTAGAGAAGAAAGAGGAAGGAGGGAAATGAGTCAATAAAATTGCTGGTCCTTAGGAAGGAAGGAGGGAAGTTAGTCATGTTGTTAAACAATTTCCCTTACAGCAGTTCCACAGCCCCGCTTTCTTTGTGCTATTGTGTTGATTTCTTTTGCATAATTTTGGAATTATTTGCTTCTGTAAAAATGGTTGGATGGTTTGGAGAAAAAAATTGCTTCTGATTACTGCTATCTAAGAGCACATGTGAGCATTGGAACTAGTCAGTCAAAAATATTCTCATTACTATGGTATCAGCATATTGTTAGGCTAATCTCTGCACTCTGATTGTGGTCTTCAGCATATAAGATTGATTCCAGAGTGCAGTTATAAAATTATCTTCCCCTAAAGATTATGCAAGTAGGGAACCTGTGGTAATTTAGTTGTAGCTTAGGCACTGTGTTCAAAGCTAGGTTGCCTCTCTACTAATTTTTTCTTAGGGAGAGGTTTTCATGTTGAAGGTCAAGACACCAAACTAGTTTGAAGACCTGAAACTGCAGGAATAGGGAAAATTCTCTAATGCAGGTACCTAACTTGGTTGCTGCAACTTTTTCTCCCTGCATACTGTATAGGGAATTTGGGTCTTGCAGCCGTAGATGGCAGGTGATCTGAATATAGCCTTTTTGTCTTGTTCACCTCCAGTTTTCACACAGTGTCAAATGTCAAAAGTGTTTATGTTAATAGTGGCTAATAGCAAGGTAAGCAGCTCTGCTCTTGCTCTGTTGGGTTACCATATGCTGCCTGTAACTACTGGCACGTGCTGTGACTGCATCTCTGCAATCTAATACGCTATTTTCATGAGACCTTGGCAGATGCTAATCAGGAAAGCCACATTAGTCCAGATAAAATGGCAATAACTTTTTTACTAACTCTTTTTTACTTTGGAAAAGCCAAGGTTTTTCTGAAAGGCTTTCTTTCTTATTTGTGTCTGAGATTGTTTTCTAATACTAGGCACTAGTATAACAGTTGCTGAGCAGTAAATGTCTAAGAAACCTTCTGGACGTGAAGTCTACTAATTATGAGGCTTTTAGGCCTGTTCAGTAAGCTTTTGTAGTAAGATAGGACTTTTGTTTATGTTCAGCCTAGTCTCAAAAGGAAACTAGGCTTATCAAATCAGTTTGTATCCCTTTCTTCCCTTGCTTCCAAACACACATCAGTTATAACTTTTTAACCTTTTGGCCAACCACAGTGAATCTCAGTTACCAGTTTTCAAAGATAATTAGGTTTCTGCTGGTTTAATCAAAATCAGTGGCTATGTGGCAGGGTGGAACAGATTGAGATTAATGTCTCTGTGAGTGGACAGGCAGGGGGAGAACTCAGCTGTTTTGCGTGGTGGCAGATGATGCCCACTAAAGACATGAGCACTGGTTAATCCATTAGTATGCCTGTCACTCAGGATGAGCCAGAGACATGGTGCTTCTGGACCTGCTGACAGGGCAACAGAGGAGGCACAGAGAGAGCTGGGAACATTCAGTGAAAGGACATCGTGGGGGCAGAGGGAAACCAAGAGCATGGAGGAATGAGCGGGTAGGGAAAGACCTGCTGCAGTGTACAGGGTGCACCTTTGAGGTGGTGCTGCCTGGAAGGACAATAGGCACTAGAATATGCAGGGAAGTGAGTGTTCATGAGAACACAGGGTGGAAGTCTTAAACAAAAACTCTGAACTCAATACAGACTGAATACCAGATTTATTTATCACTTTGTTTTCAGGCTAGTGGTAGAAGTGCAGTGGACCTCAATGAGTATAGCATATTTTAACTAAGATTCTCTGTTTGTACTAGAAAACTGCTATTTTGCTCATAGCCTTTAAGCAGACTATAGCGATACATCTACTCATGGAATATTAGATCCATAAAAATACAGATTTTTCACCAAGCCGATCTCTGTATAAACTAAAGCAAAAAAATATATAAATAAAAATATAAAATTTTTAAAAGCAAAACCTGTTGCTTACTATTTTAAGGAATAGCCAAGAATCTAAGCTGTGAAAATACTCTGAGGTACATACAGAGGTGTTACTTGTGAGGGGAAGAATCAATGAAGAAGAACCAGACAGACTGATGAGAGATCAATATTTTCTCTAGTAATCTCATTTTTAAAATCAATAGAAACTGAATGATTTTTTTAACGTTCAACTCAAACCTAAAACATTGAACCTTTTTGGTCTTTTTCTCTTTTTCTTTTTTTCCCTTTAAGTGAACTGTCATTTC
>VXBX01004429.1:673981-687051 GCA_013400415.1 Scytalopus superciliaris
TGTCAAATGTCAAAAGTGTTTATGTTAATAGTGGCTAATAGCGCAAGGTAAGCAGCTCTGCTCTTGCTCTGTTGGGTTACCATATGCTGCCTGTAACTACTGGCACGTGCTGTGACTGCATCTCTGCAATCTAATACGCTATTTTCATGAGACCTTGGCAGATGCTAATCAGGAAAGCCACATTAGTCCAGATAAAATGGCAATAACTTTTTTACTAACTCTTTTTTACTTTGGAAAAGCCAAGGTTTTTCTGAAAGGCTTTCTTTCTTATTTGTGTCTGAGATTGTTTTCTAATACTAGGCACTAGTATAACAGTTGCTGAGCAGTAAATGTCTAAGAAACCTTCTGGACCTGAAGTCTACTAATTATGAGGCTTTTAGGCCTGTTCAGTAAGCTTTTGTAGTAAGATAGGACTTTTGTTTATGTTCAGCCTAGTCTCAAAAGGAAACTAGGCTTATCAAATCAGTTTGTATCCCTTTCTTCCCTTGCTTCCAAACACACATCAGTTATAACTTTTTAACCTTTTGGCCAACCACAGTGAATCTCAGTTACCAGTTTTCAAAGATAATTAGGTTTCTGCTGGTTTAATCAAAATCAGTGGCTATGTGGCAGGGTGGAACAGATTGAGATTAATGTCTCTGTGAGTGGACAGGCAGGGGGAGAACTCAGCTGTTTTGCGTGGTGGCAGATGATGCCCACTAAAGACATGAGCACTGGTTAATCCATTAGTATGCCTGTCACTCAGGATGAGCCAGAGACATGGTGCTTCTGGACCTGCTGACAGGGCAACAGAGGAGGCACAGAGAGAGCTGGGAACATTCAGTGAAAGGACATCGTGGGGGCAGAGGGAAACCAAGAGCATGGAGGAATGAGCGGGTAGGGAAAGACCTGCTGCAGTGTACAGGGTGCACCTTTGAGGTGGTGCTGCCTGGAAGGACAATAGGCACTAGAATATGCAGGGAAGTGAGTGTTCATGAGAACACAGGGTGGAAGTCTTAAACAAAAACTCTGAACTCAATACAGACTGAATACCAGATTTATTTATCACTTTGTTTTCAGGCTAGTGGTAGAAGTGCAGTGGACCTCAATGAGTATAGCATATTTTAACTAAGATTCTCTGTTTGTACTAGAAAACTGCTATTTTGCTCATAGCCTTTAAGCAGACTATAGCGATACATCTACTCATGGAATATTAGATCCATAAAAATACAGATTTTTCACCAAGCCGATCTCTGTATAAACTAAAGCAAAAAAATATATAAATAAAAATATAAAATTTTTAAAAGCAAAACCTGTTGCTTACTATTTTAAGGAATAGCCAAGAATCTAAGCTGTGAAAATACTCTGAGGTACATACAGAGGTGTTACTTGTGAGGGGAAGAATCAATGAAGAAGAACCAGACAGACTGATGAGAGATCAATATTTTCTCTAGTAATCTCAATTTTAAAATCAATAGAAACTGAATGATTTTTTTAACGTTCAACTCAAACCTAAAACATTGAACCTTTTTGGTCTTTTTCTCTTTTTCTTTTTTTCCCTTTAAGTGAACTGTCATTTCCTTTCTTCAGTAAGCAATTTTCCAAGCAGTTATTAAAAAGTGATTGGATTTGTTCTGATTGAAACAAGAGAGTTGTGGGGAGTTTTTTTAATAACTGAAGTAGAGGACATTTTGATAAGTGCCTTGTGTTCAGAACAGGTTTTGTTGACAGCAACAAGCAGATGTACCTCAGGAAATCTTATGATGTCCAAGAGGTATGAACTATTGAGGCAATTCATTGCAGAGAAGGGTATTGATGTCAGAAGTTACACAACGATTCAGAAAACCATGGAAATAGTTGGAGACTACTAGTGAAAACCAGATATTATTTGAAGCACTTGAACAAGGTTTCTGCAGTATTTAGCACAGGACAGGTGGAAGAGTAGATCACGGGTGACTAAGATACCTTACTGCCAATTTCTTGGTTGGGCTTTGCATTGAGAAGGGGATAACAGAGAAAATGCAGTATTCATCATATAAATGTTGTAAAATAATTACCTAAGGAAAGAGTTTGGTTATAAAGAGTATGCACAGTTCTGAACACATTTTTTCTCTTGTTATGAAAAAGAAGCCACACTTGAAAACAGACTGAGAGAGAGTCCTGCACACAGAGTACTAAGAAGTTTTGCATATTTATGAACCTTACCATCATGTACCTTTTTATTAGTCAGTGGGCTTTTTTTTCTTTTCAGCATGATGTTTACTTTGACTTCAAGGTGAATTCTCATTATAGAAGTTAGTACTTTCCCGACTAAACATTGTCACAAACTTTAGTTAGAATAGCTGTTGGGAGAAATTTTGAGTTTAGTACCTGTTCCATTCCGTAAGGAATGGACATTGTAACAAGGATGGCATAGCTGTAGGACAGCTATATATTATCCCACAGTAACTTGGATTTTGCTAAGCTTTAATAATGCAGAACCTCTAATAGGTTCCTTCTGGATAGGTTCAAAAACCAGGACATAGTTTAGCATGCTTTTATACCAATGCTAGTACTAAAATATTTTGTGCCATGTACACCACAGATTAAAAAGGATTTGTACAAACCTGTTTCAGCAGTGGCATTCCAATCTATCACAGTAACTAGCTAATTTTAGTATTGCTTGTGTCACAGGTATTTTATTACAGAGATTAGATATTTATTAAGTTGGGAAAATATTAAACTCCTTACTAAGGCTGATGTTTGATTAAGAGTACAGGTCGAAACACAAAAAATGTCTGCTTTCTTCTCTTTTAGTTTTTAATCAGGACTCAAATATCTTCAGTACATTTATAAACTTCTCTGACACTTTGTTAAGTCTGTTTTTCAAATTCTTTGTACCAGCTTAGTTCACTAACGGGGGAAAAACCAATTAAGGCTTCAGCTCCCTAAAATACTTCTTCACAAATTTATCTTCATCACTGTAATGAGATATACTGAGATTAAAGCATCCATGTCCTTGTCTGAAATACCTAATACTTGAATGAAAGGCATATGAAGAAAAAGTGAAAAGTTTTTAAATGAAAGGATTCTCACTCTCATCTCTTGCCAAAAAAATAAAGGTAAAGGAAAGCAGTTAAGCTGTAAGGTTCTAGGATATAGAGCAATTTGGTGATTATTTTAGAAACTGCTTATTATTTGGTTTGCTCTATTTACATCTGTGGTGGGCTGACCCCTGGCCAGGTGCTACCAAAGCCACCCTTCCTCAGCTGGGCAGAGAAGAGAAAATATAATGAAAGTTTCGTGGGTTGAGATAAGGACAGGGAGAAATGACTCACCAATTGCTGTCACAGGCAAAACAGACTTGACTTGGGGAAATTAGTATAATTTATTGCCAATCAAATCAGAATAGGGTAATGGAAATTAAATCTTAGAACACCTTCACCCCACCTCTCCCTTCTTCCCAAGCTCAGCTTCACTCCTGACTTTCTCTACCTCCTCCCTCCAGCAGCACAGGAAGGCAGGGGTTTGTGGTTTGTTCATCACACGTTATCTCTGCCACTGCTTCCTCCTCAGAGGGAGGACTCCTCATTCTTTGTCCCTACTCCATTGTGAGGTCCCTCCCACAGGAAACAAACCTTTACAAACTTCTGTGTGAGTCTTTCCACAGGTTGCAGTTCTGCATGAACCGCTCCAGCATGGATCTCTTCCACAGGGTGGCAAGTCCTGCCAGCAAACTTGCTCCAGTGTAGGCTTCCCACAGCCTCCTTTGGGCATATACCTGCTCCAGCTTGGGGTCCTCCAACTCAGTTTCTTTCTTAATCAGTGACATCAGTTTCTTTGAGTGATTCTGCGGAATAAAAAATTCTTCATTTCTCTTATTTTAACGTACAGAATCATAGACTAGTTTGGGTTGGAAGGTGCCTAAAAGATACTCTAGTTTCAACTCCCCTGCTGTGGACAGGGACACCTTACACAAGACCAGGTTGCTCACAGCCCCATTCCACCTGGCCTTGAACATTTCCAGGGACTGGGACATCCACAGCTTCTCTGGGCAACCTGTTCCAGTGCCTCACCACCCTCATAGTAAATAATTTCTTCCTAATACTGATCTAAATCTGCTTTCTTTCAGTTTGAAGTCATTCCCTCTTGTTCTATCAGTACATGCTCTCATCAAAAGTCCCTCTCCACCTCTTTTTTAACCCCTTTTGGGTATGGGAAGGCTGCCTAAGGGTCTCCCCAGGGTTTTCTCTTCTCCAGGCTGAACAACACTCTCAGCCTGTCCTCATAGGAGAGGTGTGCCTGCCCTCTCATCATCTTCATGGCCCTCCTCTGGACTCACTCCAGCAGGTTCACATACTTGCTGTGCTGGGAACCCCAGAGCTGATGCAGCACTCCAGGTGGGGTCTCACCAGAGTGGACTAGTGGGGCAGAATCACCTCTCTCGACCTGCTGGTCACGGTGCTTTTGATGCAGCCCAGGATACAGTTGCTTTCTGGGTTGCGAGCACACAATGTGGGGTCATGTCCAGCTTTTCATCCATTTGTAGCCCCAAGTCCTTCTTGGCAGGGCTGCTCTCAGTCTTTTCATTCCACAGCCCGTATTGATATCAGTGGTTGCCCCAGCCCAGGTGCAGCACCATGCACATGGTCTTGTTGAATCTCATGAGGTTCTCACGGCCTCACTTCTCAAGCCTTCCCAGGTCCCTCTGCACTTGATCCCACTATGTCATCAGTGAAGATATTAGATAGTACTGGTCCCAGTACAGACCCCAAAGCGACACCGCTTGTCACCCATCTCCATCAGGGCCTTGAACTGCTGACCCTCAGGATTCAACCATCCAACCAATTCCTCATCCAGAATCATCCATCCAATACAGAAATAAAACTTCTCTTGTTGGAGATACTGATCAAAGTTTGATAAGCATTTGGGGGGTTTTTAATGTATATGGCACATTTCAAGTAGTATTTTTCACTAAGAAAAAAAAGTTTGTGAAACTTAAGTGAATATCTGTTTCTACTAAAATCCATCATGATGTGAAGTATTTTTTGGCAAGCAAGCAGTGTATAATCTGTTTTTCTATATTCAACACTAAGAATTCTTAAATGTTTGGCTGAATTATACAAATATATGTATTTGTGTCAGATTTTCATGGTTTGCAGAAAGTAAATTGAAAAAATACAGGCTACTTTTAACTATATTTTCTAATGATTACACCATCTTGTTTTGTGTATGATGAAAGCAATTCTTTAAACCATTAATGATGTTGAGTATGAAATAATTGTCACATGCTTGTTTGTTTAATTCAAGATTAGTGTCAGTAGCTTCATTCTGATGAAAGGATGCACCTTCTTTATTCTGGAAACTAAAAGCAAAAATTATTTAAACATTTGGCTGTCAAGAAAAGTTACTGTTGCAACTATTCATTTAAAAGTATGTAATGATATGCTATAACCTAATAGATATTCACTAAAGGATATTCTGGGGTCTTTTTTTCTTCACAGAAATTTCCAACTGAAGGACTTGCAAATGTTGTTCGAAACGTATTTGACTTTGACTCCTACAACAATGAAATGCGTGAAATTTTGTACAACACTTTGCACAAATATGGGATACCTATTGGAGCAAAACCGACCAATGTACAGCTGGCCAAGGAGTAAGAATAACATAAGATATATTTTAAGAAGACATGTTTCTCATGATCACTTTTTATAGTGTGATGTCTTGCTGCTAACTGATTTTAAAACAACCTGGAATGCTTGGAAGTGAATCCTCCACTGGTTCAAACTGATAATCTTCCAAATAAGCTACAACAATATAAATTACTTCATAGAAGAGTATTTGCTTATTATTATATTTAATCATTAATGTCCATGTGCATATTGATAGCTTGTAAGGTAAACAGTTGCATCTTAATAAAGGGAAATAATTGTTTCTTCTCCTGTGTTTTTAATTGAATTGCAACACGCTTCTGTCCTGCTAATTATCACCTAAATCTGTAGCAAAAAAAATTATCTTCAGTGGTAGTTGTGTTTTGTCTTTGATACTCTCAAAAGGCTCTACAAAAATATTTCTGCAGAATGGGACAATTAATGTAAGGTCTAAGAGCCATTTTTGTATGTCAGTAAATTACTATTATTCTTTAATTATATTGCCAGTTGACATATTACACCATATACTTTTTTCCAGCGGTTAATATCAAAATAGCTACATCATATATTAATGCCCTCCCCCCCTTCTATCCCTGTCCCACTCCCAGAAGGAGATTTACCAGAAGGCTAGAGAGGGAGTTTTGGCAAGGGCACATAGTGATAGAACAAGGGAGAATGACTTTAAATTGAAAGAGGACAGGTTTAGGTTAGGTATTGAGAAGAAATTGTTTACTATGAAGGTTGTGAGACACTGACACAAGTTGCCCAGAGAAGCTGTGGATGTCCCAGTCCCTGGAAGTGTTCAAGGCCAAGCTGGATGGAGCTGTGAACAACCTGACCTAGTGGAAGGTTCCCTGCCCATGGCAGGGAGACTGGAACTAGAATATCTTTAAGGTCTCTTCAAACCCAAACCAGTCTATGATCCTGTGATTCTGTGAATCAAATGTAATTCATTAATCTAAAATTCACAGGTAACAGGCTTAAGTAGATAATACTAAAAAGCAATTGGAAAACTTATTCTGTCTTAAATGCTAATACATAAATTATTTATGAAGAAACAAATATTTCCCTTTCATGCAGAAAGCTTTATGGATATATGGAAAGTTGAGTTTGCCATGTGACACATATATTTTATATTTGCTAGGGAGGGATGATTTAAATGGCATAATGTCTTGATATTTATTCCAGTGTGGGTGAGCGAGCACTGGAACAAATTGCTCAGAGAGGTTGTGGAGTCTCCCTCTCTGGAGATATTCAAGAACCGTCTGACTGCAATCCTGTGCAATGTGGTCTAGGGTGATCCTGCTTGAGCTGGGAGATTGGAATGGATGACCCGCAGTGGCCCCTTCCAACCTTACCCATTCTATGATATCAAGTGTCCATGTGTACGCTTCTCCTGCTGGGGCACTACTGTTATCATATCTGACAACCTACATATAACTGTTAAAAGAGATTGGCAGTGTAGTGCCTGTGGTGTACCTTTTAATTTTGATGACAGGATTATTACGTGCCTGGGGAACCAATACTTGAACAACTACAATGTCTGCCAAATTGACAGTACACATCTGAAATTCTTGCCATAGTTTCTTTGCTAAAAGTCTCTTGGTAACATCTCTTTTAGAGAATTACGACATTTGTCATAGTTTTTGAGACACTTATTCTTCGTATAGTTTTTAGAAGTATTAGATGTGGGAGAGGATTCTTTAGTAATGAGAAGAGGTTTAGGAAGCATAAGAGAGACTGCTGTAATTTGGGACCACTCAGTCTATAAGTGAGAAGATAAAAGAATGCATTAATTATATTGGTGCAATTATATTGAATTAAAGATAATCACCTGATCATTTTGAATTTATCACTGGGATTTTATAGGACAGGTTATGCAAAGGATGATGGATGTACAAGACTCCCCTAAGATACTCATCAAAAACTTCACTTGACTCGTAGCTCTGAGCACATTCTTTATACACTGATAGCCAAGGGGAGGAGAAACTACAGAAGTGGTTTACACGCAGTTGATAAAACCAACTTTTTCTTAGATCTCACCGTCTGGGCTGACCACCTGGCCCTTATGATCCAGCAGTCTTGGTCTCAATCCCTCACTCACATCCACTATAGCTGGAGTTTCAGGTTATCCTACTGCTCCATTGCAGGACAGCTTTGAGATTAACTCTATGGAGCTTGTAAGCCACAGGCAGATCACCTTGAATTACAGACACATCTTTCAGGAATGGTTTTGGTACAGCTGATTCTGCTTTGGGGTAAAAGAACATTGAGATAATCTCTTCAAATCTACTCCAACCCATAATTGCCAGCTCCAGTGATGGATACATTGAGGCTATTGGGTGTACAGTGCTTGGACTGCTGCAGAAAAGGTGCTATAGTACTGACCTCCTCCCTAATGCTTTCCATGAATCTGAGTAGGATAATGGTGGTACTCTAGTCTATCCCATTACCTTAAGAAAACCTTGTCACATTTTTTGTCATGATTCATGCCTGAAAACTTTCAGAGGTGGAGTTCTATAACCTCCCAAAGCAAGTCTGTCTTGTTTCTGAATATCCTTGCCATTAAGATGTCACATCTCAATCTTTCCTCTTTTTTAAGGCCTTTAGTTGGTTTTAGTTTTCTTTTATACTCCCTCTCTTCACATGATTTGTGCCCATCTTTAAGCATTGTGTGTGAAACTGGGCAAGTCCATTTCTACTGGAGCCAAGTAAAGCAGTATGAGAGTATAGAACAGAGATGTATTTCATGCAGCAGTTCCTTTTAAAAAGCTCAGCGTGTTTGCATTTCTTGCAATGTTTCACTCATCTCTAGTTTGCTAAACATATACCTCCACCTCCTTTCTGCAGAACCCTCCATAGCTCTTGCCTCATCTTCACTATGAGTAATCACCTCCTTCATGCTTACATTTTTCTTACTGTCTTGTATTTTTTCAGATTAGTTCTCTGACTTGTCAAGATCATTTTCTGTTTTAAGCCCATTTTCCTACCTGCTTCTAGGCTGTCACAAGCTGTCAGTCTGCAGGTTTCCTAGGTGTGATTTCTGCGTTGTTCTAGCACACCCCCACAGATGACTTCTGTTCTCCAGTCTTAATTGGCTAGATTTTTAAGACTAACTTTAAGTTATCATAGTAAATTGCTCAGGGGTTCTGCTAAGTAACATGAACACTGGGATAGTAGTCCAAAGCAATTCTGCCTGAGTTATGTTAGTCATACCTACAGGAAAATAGCTGTATAAGAATACAAATCCTGTACAATTAAGAAGTGTTGTGATACAGAGGCATTTCAAAAAGATTCTAGGACAGGAAAATCATTATAGTGAAATGCTGACTCCTTTATACAGCTACTCTTTGACATGTCCTGGATCAAATAGTGTGTGAATCTTTATTTTAATAAGCTTTGGAGAAGTCTGTCACCTACTACTTAATCTAAAAGAAAGCTTATATAAACCAGAATTATTTAAATTGCTGCTGAAACATAACTACTGTAAATACAAGGGGAAAACCACAAGACGTGAACAACTCACTACAATACAGAGTCTCAATAGAAGAAACTTTAGGGTTGTATCCAGCTGAAATTACAAGGAAACTTGAACAGATGCTACCAGTGAGCCCTATGGGAATTTTAGCTTGGGCTTTGGAATTGGTATACTTAATCTTGGAAAGAAAGGTTAGATGGCGTCTAATGACCATTTGGAAAATAAGTCTTGCAATAGTTATTTTTTCAAGAGAGAAATTAATTTGTAGATAGCAATTTGTTTATTTGCAAAATTAGTATCATGTATTAGACCTGAAAATAATGCTTTACTTGGGCTTTTTGTTTTCTTCAGTAGTCATTTTTTCTCAGGTAGGATAACCATTCTTCAACGCACTGACATGTTCAGTATTTTCAGCTTATAACATTATGATATTGTCTGTCTCTCCTCGTATCACCTGTCCAGTAGTTTATAATTTTGTTGGTATTGTGAGTAAAGCAGATGGCTTGTCTATGATACTTTGCCAAGACAAAGAGGATAAAATGAATTACTCATGGTACTAACTCGTTATCTTTCTTTATGTACAATTACATTTTGTTTTTCCCATTGCCATCTGTTACGTCATATCTGTCTGAACTCATGTTACTCTACCATTTTGGTGCACAGTTTAGACCATCTGCAATTTCTAGATAAAACAGCATTTAGCTCTAATTCTGTCATTTATCCTTGATGAAATTGCCTTTCCATATTTTTCTTCCTGTCACTATCCACTTCCAGGTGCTTGCTATAACTTAAATATTTTTTTATGTTAACTGAATTTCTTATATGCAATATAAATATGTAAATTTTAACAGCTTTGATTTTCTCTTGAGCCTGTTCTTTGGTGTTGTTTTTTTTTTCCCATGGGTAATCTGTAGTTAATTGTTGGATGTGTCTCATATCATATGTCTCTGTTGTCCATCCTGTGCATTGCAGGGGCAGCTGAGGGGGGGTTTGCATTTCACTGTCAGGGAACAGGAATTTTAACATATGACTGTTCTGAATGTCTACTGCTTATATTTTTAATCAAAATATGTTTGAATAAATTAAGAAGAGCTGACTGGTAAGGAATTTTCTTGATGTCAAACTATATCTTACTTAAGTCCAGTAAGGTTACGTGGGATGGAAGTCTCTTCAGCTACATGGAGCACAGGCTGTTACTGGAGACCTTGAATAGCACATTCTGTGCCAGCACTGAGCTGATTTACAAGATCATGTGTTAAGCAGCTTTGTTGCCTGTCATAGTTCATGTCCACAGCTGTACTAGTTTGGCAGTGAAGAATTTGCTTTCAGTAGAACTTCAGTCTTACAAGATTCATAGCCATTTTCCAGCATGTTCTCCAAAAGCTAAATAAATAACTGTATAAAGCAGGTTCTGTTGGCTTTTTGAACACAGTTGTTTGGATTTGGGGTTTTTTTTTCTTGTTTGATTTTATTTTTTTTAAATAGACTAAACAGAATTTATTTTCTGAAATCAAAAAGATAAAAATGGAAAGAAATTGTGTTCTGTAAGTGTCACTTTGAAAAGTTTACTAGCAGCACAAGGGAATTATCTTTTGGCAGATCATCTCCCCTCAGACTGCTCTGTGTGAAGACACTCAGGCTCAGTAGTAACTTTTTGTAGAAGTGCCCCATCCACTGTAGGTCCTGTGCAATCACTTTTCTAGACAAAATACCTGCTTGTATATACATTTCATGGACAGCAGTAATACTGTAGAAAACCAGGATTTAAAATTAAGAGTGAATAAACATTAAAAAAAAAAGATCTGAATTTGCTGCCTTAAGCCAAAGGCTTTGACAGATACATAGTCAAAGAACTTATCAGGAATAATTCCTTAGAACTTTCTCCTAAATCTTGACTTTCTTACAAGATTAATGTAGTCTGTCAGTAGTTTTTCTCTTCCAGAAACCCTTTCCAGATTTGAGGAGATCACTCCTAGTTTGAGAGAGAGCAGTGGAGTCTCAGTACTATTCTTTCCCAGCCACTGCACTTTTTATGCCCATCAGATCTCTTTGCCTTGCAGATTTTTGCCAGTGTTGACATTTCCATAGTATTCTGTCTGCCTTTTATGTAAACATTATGTGGTTAATTAATTTGTAATGCAGCAGTGTGGCAGACGCACCTTGTGAAGCTTTTACTAGTACTGTCACTTCAACTTACTTTCAAAACTTGCTTGTTAATTACAAGCCCTGGAAAAAGAAGGTAATTTCCCCCTTTGGCTGTGTATCATATACATTCACTAGAGGAAAGCTGTTAAGATGTGTACATGTATTCAGTGTGTGGGCATGTTGTTCCAGTCCTTCTGCACCCCTCGCTTTCTCCTGAAAGTCATTCAGGAGGCAGACTGGTTGCAAGACCTTTAATGCCACCAGCTTCTTCAATACTCTGAGTCTTAGACTTGATTTATATGAGAGCAGTGAGATGGACAAAAAAAAATTGTCAGGCCCTGGAAGAATAAAATCCCTATTACTCTTGACAAAGTGCTCTGTATTATGAACTCTGCTTTCTGTTTTATTCTTAAATTCTGATCTACCTTTCCTTCCTCTTTGCTGTTTATGATGACTTGGTCTGCTGCCTCAGAAAAACTAAGTCATTTAGAAACAGGGAAGAGAACAAAACCTCAAGAATCTAGGAGAAAGGAGAAATCAGTTTTCCTTAGGGAAGAGAGCAACTATTAGCACAGAAAATCTCCAGAATGCTGAAACAGAGTGGAAATGTTTTGTTTCTTTGGGAATGCAATCTGTAATTCTGTTGCTGTATAAAGCAGAGTGTTTGGTTAGAGCTGGTTGTTTACATATGTTTTGTTTTACATTTTAATAGCTACTCATGATTATTAATAAAACAGATATTTCTAGGATGCTGTCCATGGGAGTAATGTGTAAGGAATTAAAACTAAAGTCCAAGTCCTTGTGGTAGTCAATGTTCCACTGAGCTAACAGGAAATAATTATTGCTTATTATAGACATATCAGAGATTATGCTATTCAGAGTCATAGAGCAAAAAGAAGTCTCCAAGGCTTATTTGCACACAAGACAGCTTGTGGCTCAAGACATAACCAACGTGTTGCCAACAAATCATTTAGAAACTCAAATGAAGGACTGAAGTAAAATTCTACTTCGTAGACATGTAAATTGACATTTGGTATAGTGACTTGACTGTTTGCCCATTTTCTGACTGCATGAATAAATTTCCCTAAGAATTTTGTATATATTGAGATAATGCATCCTGAATGTTTTTTCCTAGTGGTGTTGAATGTTGGCATCTGCCATATTGTACTTGCTTGATTTTTTTATTATTATTATTGCTGTTGTTGTTTCAGGGGATTTTTTTTTTGAGTCTGGCTTCATTTCTCTTCTTAATTTGGGAAGAATTTTGGCTAGATTAGCTAGGTGTAAAGAATGGGAAAATGCAAACTGAAATGAGGAAGAATTCAAAATTAATCACTCTGCAGACATTGATATCTATTGACATTCTTAATTAGGCAACAAACAGGCAATGAAGACTCTCCCAGTTCTTTCACTAAGAGAGGGATTTAATGAGATGCACTTTCCTCATTACATGCCCCAGTGGCATATTGCTGGCAGCTGGATATTTATTTATCTATGAGCACCAACAATCTATAGCATGCAAATAATTTACTATTTGCAAAAAGTGTCTTTGGCTGTCTGACTGTCTTAGCAGATGGTCCAAACACATAATGCCTGTGATTTTTGCCTTCTCTTGGTTGCTTGAGGTTTGATGTCAATATACCATTAAGAAATGTTAACACATCTTCCCTGTGTGAATAGCAAATATCAGAGGATATTTGTGTTCATTTCCTGACTTTTCCTTTAAGTTTTTAGGGAGAAAATAAAATAAAATTCCCTAAGTTTCATATCAGTGCAACTGAAGTTTCTGTTTGTTTGTTTGGGGGGGTTTTTGTTTCGTTTTTTGGTGGCCTTTTTTT
>VXBX01004429.1:687101-773194 GCA_013400415.1 Scytalopus superciliaris
TTTTTTTTTTTTGTGGGGGTTGTTTTTTTGAGATTCATCTTATTCTGAAAAAACTGTAATGAAGAAATTAAATAAACCTCTAACATCTAGAAGGGCCAGGTTGGGTGGTGAGGAGAGGGAAAATAATTGTGACAGTAAGAACAAGAATGATCAGATGGGACAGAAGAGACCAAGCAGATACTTTTAACAAACAGTCTAAGAGAACTTCCTTAAAATAGACTTTGAAGTTATTTATAGAAACTGGGAGAAGGAATGTCTTCTATTCTCTTGCCAAGTCCTGTAGCTGTACAATATTGTGCAACGGCATGTAACAGAGAATGTGGTTTTATAGGAGGTCTCTTTAGGAGCAACTGATCCCAAGTAAAAGAAACCAAAAGTTATGAGTTCATTAGCTCAAAGGTATTCATGCCAGTTAACAAAGTCAATCTGCTTTCACTGGTTGCAAATCACTTCAGAGGAAAGAAAGACTATGCTATCCCTATTTTGCTGTCATGCTACATTGTCATAGACCAGCATTTTCTTCTCCTATATAAATGAATTTTGCTGTGGCCCCTCTATTTCTTCCCTAAATAAAAGGTACAGAAATGAATAAATTAGACCAAGGGAAGCCAGTGTGGCTTTTATAGATGTCCCTGTCCTTTCTATAGGTTGTATTGGCCAGAATGCAGTGGAACACTCTCATGTCTGTATTCCTTTGTCTTTATCCATGTAAGCAGTGGTAAAATAAATGGAAATAATTCTCGGAACTTTTATTGCAGTATTAACCAGCCACAGTGTTTACTGTGCTTAATCTGCTGGGCTTTAGATGAGTGAGCCACAGGCAGGAGTTCCTTTAAGGGTTGCTATCACACCCTGCCTGATCCGAATAAAGCAAACCAAGAGGCGGTTTGGATATATTTTGCTGCATATCTCACATAATTCAGACTGGGAAAGTTTTGAGGCCATTTTATATGCATTGCTTCTTCTTTTATGATACTGCGTAGGTTGTGACTCTATTAGTATTACATAAGGCTAAAAGTTTTGTGATTTAAAACATAAAAAATGAAATATTTTAGCAAGGAATCTCCAGGTATATTTATTTGGAAAGATGCAGTTGTTAAATTATTTATTCCATATCAATTACTGGTTAATAAATATACAAAATCACTTGTTCCTGCATTATTTGACAGACTGCCATTACCAGATCATAAATTTATGGGCTACTGGAAAGTCGATCAGTCAGGAAATGCACAACGGAAGCTGCTGTGTCCGTCAGAAACTCAAAAAATAGATATGAAGGTTTGTCTTCTAATTTATTTGTTTTAATTCATGTAATGCTGGTTTCATGTATTGGAACATGAAGAATCTAAGATGTGATTAATTTCTTCAGGAAAAAGAGTGTATACAAAGTGTGGTCTTTGTCATTTGTTCTTAGGGTTTTTATACTGGATAGAAAAATAATCATTTTTGTATACCTAGCCCTCAGAATGTAAAATGTGCTTTAAAATCAGCAAGCTTGTCAGCTGTTCTTGAAAGGAGGTTTTGAGAAGGATATTGGAAATACCACATGTGAAAGGCCCTTGTAGCTGTCTTGGATGCTTGGGGGTTGCCAGTTCCAGGCCCCAGACCTCAGCTATTGACTAAGATCAGAGACTGAAAAGAAAGCTGTTTTCTTTTTCTATTTTGCATGCAGCTGAATTCTTAGGAGTCTTTGGCACTTCCAGGTTTGAATCTGAACCTTCAGTACAATTTGATCTGCAGCCAAAGTTTCTAAGTCCTTTTCAGCTCTGGGTTCCTGGCTTAACTTCAGTAATTATTACTCAGGGAGTAAGGAAAAATGTTAACTTCTAGTGTTGGTGTCGGGGTGAGATTAAAACCTTGTAAGAAATTGCCACTGAGCTTCTTTGAAACAAAAATATTCTGATTTATTATCTTGTATGAACTGTTTTTTATCAATACATGATACCTCTTCCGTGTCACTAAGCAATAATGGTTCCAAACCATTAAAAGACTAAAGAGAAAAGGCATTATGGTTTCTGTAAACAAATGGTAGTATGGACATTCAGAGAGCCTGCAGAAAAACATTTCCTTTTCCCTGTTATTTAGTTAGCAATTGGTCAGGTTTTGGAGTTAATAGCATTACGCCTTGAAGAAGAGTTCTAGATTTTCATAAAGAATGGAGAGTGGAATATTTGAGGAAGCCCTCATTGTTATCATTTGTTTTAGGGCCCTGTGTACTTAAATATTCAAGGCTTTCCACTGGAGCGACATGAATCGAGGTCCCTCAACTTTACAGAAGAACTTGCTTCTTGGAAACTGCCTTTAGATGAAATTAACTTAGTTTGCGATGTCACAGTAACAAAAGGTACAGTAAGAAAGTATATCAACTTTTGTAATGATCCCAAATACTATAAATAGTGAGATATCCTGGAGATGATGAAGGACTAGGCTGTTGACTTCCTAAGTATAATAATAACACTTCAGTGCATTTACAGTAATGCGAGTCATTGTGGTCTTTGTAAGGATATGCATCTTTCTCAAGCTAAGAGAAAGATGTGTAATTAAAGTGCAACAACAGCCACAAAATTGCAAGTCTCTTTAATTTGTGTGTTCAACACTGCATTGCTTCACAAAAATGATACTTTGATTTTTCCTCTCTCAATTCAATTTTAATACAAATCTTTTAACTTGGAGAGTGCTGTGCATTTTCCCCCTGTGCTCATACGGATTAAAATTCTTCCATGGGATCAAGCCTACCTTAGTTACCTCTACTACTATGTAGCAAAGTAAATTGCACCACTGGGAATACTGATAAATAATTATAATGTTCATAAAACATGTCTAAACTTTATTGTATACTATAAACAGATGATTAATGATCAATACTGGGATGCTGCATTTTCTACTTGTAGTCCAGCTTTTAAATACATTAGCAGACTGTTGTGGCAAAACCCCAGAAATTAGATGGCTTTGTATTGTTTTCAAGAATTGCCTGAAATAATTCAGGAAGGTGCTACATGTGGAAAGTTCTATACGTTTACATTCATCCCACGTTTAATTGCTAAGTACATGAATATTAAGGGAGTATGGGATAGAGAAGGAGGATGAACCAAGATTATAAACAAACAAAACCGAATGAACAGGTTTTTTACATACTAGCAGCTGGCAGACACTGCAGTCCTGTCTACACAAATGTGTCTGGAATAATTGTTTATCAATAGTACTGCAAGATTCTGCCACTTAGCATTTAGTTAGTATCGAGAGATTATTTCTCTCTTTATCTCCCTGTCTCAACAGTGGTCATTTTCCTGCCCTTTTTGCTGTTTCATCCACGAAGTTTATGACACATCTATTTCCAGAAGAGCACTGTGCAATGTCAGTAGCCTTTCACTGCTTTCTTTTCTTATTTCAGAAGAGGAGCTGGAAAATGTTCTTTATGTTACTACCTGCAATCCTGTTACCTTGTACTTCATGAAGGTTTCTAGTAAGAGTGGATACTTTGTGGATCTTTATGACCTCTTCCCAAGAACAGCTGGAAGTGTCTGGCAGCCTTTTGTGACTGTGGCCCCTCTGGGAAATCCACTCAAAGGTCAAGTGGTTCTACATGAAGAGGAGGTAAAAAAAAATTAAAACACAGCTAAATGTTTAGTGTTGAGCAAAGTAGCATCATGAGGATAGGATGGGAGCACTGAGGACTCTACCTCTATAGGCTAAAATAACCTGGACAAGCCTACCTCCTGCTGAGTGGTCTCTCTTTTACTGTACTTGAATCTTGGGAGTTGCCTTCAGCTTTAGTTTTTATGTGGGGATTTTCCTCTTGCACTTTCAGTTGGACAACGTCCCTTTGCGTTCTTGAAGGTAAGTTCTACCTGCTTATCCTATTTCTCTTACTGACAGAGGGAGATTTGCCTTCATGGGAGAAAGGGAGAGAGTGGTTCAAGTTCAGGAGTCTCAGTCAAGCAGGACATTTGCAAAGTGTGAAGTCCAGACTAAGGTGTTTTATGTGAACTTAAGTTCTGCTCCAGTCTTGTCCCCTTTTTACTCTTCAAATAGTATATAAGTGAGACATTTTCTGAGTCACAAAGGTAAATGTTGTTTGTATTTTCTTCATGCCACTATTTTTGATTTGTATGGTAAAGCCATTTCTCATTCTGTAAAATCTGAAGTATTGATATTAGAAAGAAGAATATGTAAGCCTTAACATCCAGGGTAGCAGCAATGCAAATTTAGAATCACTAACAACTTCTGTGTTAGTTTGACTCAAATGCTTTTTTTAAAGATGAGTATTGCATACTTTCCACTTCCCCTTGCTATCAGTGAACGGATTGTAACATTTGCAATTCAAAACCTCTTTGCTCAGGAGTGGGAAGAGATAACAGTATATACAGTGGTGCTGCTGTTAATTTTTTAACATTAATAATAGTGTATTATGTTACCTACCAGTCATTGTGGTTTGACATGGGCATTATATCTGGTAATTGTTGACTGGTTTTTTCCTTTTTCTTTTCTGAATTTCTTCTGTGCATTTTTCAGTAGGTGAGAGACTTCAGTCTGGAAGAACCCTTCCTACTTTGGGTTGGGGTGTTAAGTAGTTCTCAGTCATTTCTAGTGTTTCTGTGATACTGTTGCTCCATGAATGTTTGTCAAGTGTCAGTGCTACTTTCTAGTGTCAAACACTACAGATAAGCTCGATACCTTATGAGAAACACAATTCTTCTGCCTTCAGTAGAACTGCCTATGCCTTTTTTGGCTTTGCCTTGGACACTTTCCAATGCAAGTTGGAAAAAATATGATTCTGAGGTTACCTGCTTGTTGAACAGCTATAGAAGTACCATTTAGGCTATTTTGAGATGCACATAACACACTTGTCTGGTTCTAAATAATCCTTATCCTTCTTTGGTGAAGCTGGTACAGGAAACTAAAACAGATGGCAGTCTGTCTTGTATCTAAGAATGTTTAGAATGTCTCACACTTTTTAATATCAAGCCATGAATATTCCGTACTTTCTAATTCTCTAAAATTTCTCCTGTTTTGTTTTTAACCAAATCACAGTAGCATTTGGTGTCTGTAATTAAGTTTTTATCAAAGGTTCTTCTGTGAAACTTTATATAGTTTTTTCAGTGTCTGGTTTTGTCTGTCCTCATGGCATATATTTTTCAGTGATAGTATGATAGGTATATGTTCCAGACTGAAATGAAATTTGTTCTGTGGACAGACAATGGTAGCTCAGAGTGCATGTCCAGATGACTTCAGTCAAGCTGTAACCTCTTGTTTTCCTCTGGCAAAGCCAATATATTGCCAGTTTCAGGCTTGCCTTTCTTGGCAAGTACTACAGATGAACAAATCCTGTCTGAAAATAATTCTGTTTTACACTACTGGAAAATAATACAGAATTAAAATATTCTGAATGTTTTACATTTTATTAAGACTTTTTACATAGCGTTACCAATAAGACAGACCTTACTCATTTGATTGTGAAAGTACATTTAATTTAATTACAAACTTGGTTGGAAAAAGTTGTTGCATACTTAGAACACCATTGAAAATTATTTTTGACTTCTTGAGAACTTAAGTAAGCATCTTGCACGTATTTCATCAAAAAAAAGGGATGAAAAAGGATTCTTTTGTATATTGGATTCTTGTATTCATGGACTACATTAGCAGTTTATTTGGGATTGGTTTTTAAGTGAGGCACCAAAGCACAAGTCAGATGAATGCTGCTGTTGTAGTCTTTACAGCTTGGGTTTTATTCCCCACTCTTTCTGCAGTGGAGTCATGGAAAAATCATGTGCTCTGTGCACCTGTGAAATGTGGTGGATGTTGCATATGTATGAAATTAAATCTGTTATTATGGATGTTAGCAGGTAAGTATATAGTCTAAGATAATAATCCAAGTATCTTCTGCATTTTCTGGGAGAATAAAGGTGATCTGAAGAGCATTTCATCCCAGCCAAGGTAGAATATGTTGAGTTGCACTCTGGAAGTGCCTTTCTCTTTCTACTTGCAGCAGGAGGAGCCTTAACATATAGTCAAGATGCCTACTTTTGGGTGTACTAAGGTCACTGGCAGGCATCAACTCAGAATTTGCTGTTGTTGTGGTGGTCAAAAAAGCAGCAAAGCAGCATATTTACAGCAAGCAAACTAACACACACACACACACACACACCCCTTATTGTTTTTCACACACTGTTATATACAGTTGCAGTGATTACTTGTCACTTTTTGATAGGTGCTTTCTCTTACATTTCTCCTAACAAAACTTCTTATTGGTAACTTTTAAGTGTTGTAACTTGCAGCCTATCCCCAGCTATCTCTTCCACATTCTTGTTTACATTCTTTCTCCATCCGTGTGCCTTCCTCTTTTAAGGATACACCACAAAGTTGTCAAGCTGAATGTCAGCACTCAGGGTCAGCAGACCCACTGTCCATCACCACAATTTGCAGCATTCATATGTTAAGAAAAGTAGATTAGTAGCACATCTGTATTTCGGATAAGGCTCCTAGGGTTAACTACTTGTGCTAAGGGTCCATCAAATAAAACAAGAAAAACAAGTAATATAAATGATGTATGTGATGCTTTAGAGGTTCATCTGTGTGTGCTTGCAAAAGAACAAAGAAGGATTAACAGTATTTGTAGAAATAAGAACTTGCATTTTTTAAATAAAAAGGCCACTTGACAGCTGCTATTTGATAAATAATATGATGCATCTATTAGACAATACTAAAAGCAATTTTTTCCATTTTTTCTTTTAATAAAGATCTTTGGAGAAGAACGTTTCTTACTAATTTATAAAAGAAAACATTTTTAAACAGAAGATAACCTTATTGGAAGAGATGAAATTATGATATTGTGGCTTTTCAAATAGGCTTATGTGATTTATTTCATAGATCACATCCGTCTGGATTCAGTAGAGCCTTCCAGTGAAGGAAAATGAAAAATCACCACTCCTTCCTGTCCATTTAAATAAAATTTTGCTGAAAGCAAATTCCTCAGGGATTTTACTTAATAGCACAAATAGAAGATTTATCTCATTTTAAGGCACATTTACATCTTCTTGCAAGAAAGGGTAAATGATTTTATTCCTCATATTGGCCAGTGGACTTGGTGAGTGCAGCCTGTTTTGGCTTTATCTTTTTATTGATACTAAAGTGATAGACTCTTCGGAAATCTCAAGTAACTTCCTTGTAAGATGAGATTGCATTCATCTTTTCAAAGCAGCAATGCCCCTGCTCACGAGTACTTCAGGGTGTACTTCTACTTCCTATTAAAGCTTTGTGCCCAGCAGTTACACTTTCTTCTTTCTACACCTATTGCTTTTGTTGCTCAGAAGGAGAGCAAATACAGACTGAAAAGCATTTTTATAACTTTATGCATGGTATTATATGGGGTTGTAGGAGGAAAATGCATATGGAGAATTGATTTGCCTGTAAATTAACAGCACACTTCCAGGTTTTTTTAAAAGCACTTTAGTCTGTTGAAAGGCTACAACTGGACAAACAGAGTAACCTACAGTCTCTGTCAAGGAGCATGACAATGTTAATCCAAGCAGTGTCCTGCCAGCATCCTTTAAGTCTGCTTTTACATTTCTTGGTCAGGAAGTGGGGGGGGGAGGGAGGGAAATGCTTGTCCCTGTCCCACGTGCTGCTGCGCTTCTGTCAAAGCTCTCTGATAACAAGGGAGTGAGGGAATCTGTGGCACAGAATCTGACACAGAGATACATCTCACTCGCTACATGTACAGGATGGCAATCATCCTTTAAAGGAAGACTTTTTTTAACAGTTAGTGATCTGGCCTGAAGTACATAATTCCTGAGTATGGAAGTACCTGTGACATACTAGTGCTAACTTTTGAAACCTTCAGTCTCCATAATATTCTGATGTATGTCTTCAGGACAAAGGGTGTATTTTCTTCAAAAACTAGTTGATGTTATTTAATTCTCTTCTATTATATAAGACTTTCCTTTTCTATAAGGACAGCTTATAGATGAGAAAATGTCTGCATGCGTAGAAATGTGTGCACCTGCTATAGAAAGGGAGAAGGCTCATTTTCCATAAGCACAAAGTTTTTATCTCTACTTATCTCTACTATATCTCTATGCCAGTTCACTGAAATCTTGAGTACAATAAAATCTCCCAAATAACTGAAAGACACAACTTGCATTAATTAGGATACCAGTAATCTATTTGCATACATTTCCCTACCTCTGAAGACATGGAGATTTGAGCCACAAACCACAAATTCTTGCACAGACCTTTGTCAATTGAACCTGATGAACAATATAGTAGTGTTTGTATCTGTGCCTAACATTTACAGTGTCGGGATTGTTACATGTGTATTGCTCAAGGGATCCTTGACTAGTTCTTACAGCAAAGGTGGGACAGGAGGTAAGAAGAGGTATTGGAAGGATTACCCTACCCAGCTAAAGATCAGCCTCGATCTGAAGCTGACAGCTAAGAAGAGCCTATATTTGCAAGCTTGCTTGCTCAGGACATGAGCATCCAGGGCAGAAAAATCAAAACTGGCAGTGAGTTTGGGGAGAAAAGTACAAGAAGATTAAAGCAAGATTTTTGTACTGTCCCACTCTGAAAGTTCCTGAAGCTCTCCACTCTATCTGCAAAACTATAAAGAACAACTTCCCACAGCAGCAAAATGAAATCACAGCCCTGTTTGATTTAAGGACTTTTTAGAGGAAAATGCTGGCTAAAATAAAAACAGCAGTAAGGAAAGGGAAACTTTGCAGTAACTAAAAATAAAGGAACACCACTTCACAAGATTGGCTATTGCATCTGCCCAGAGCTTGGAATTCCAGACATTGGGGTCGGGAGGTCACCCAAAGGTTACTTTTCTCCCAGTCAAGAACAAACACAGCGGAATTGCACACCAACGTCTTTTCCCAGCCCACTTGAAGAGTTGCCAAAGCTGCTCTTGGATGTGTTCACAAGTGACGCAAAAATCTATTCTTAAACACAGACAGAATATACATCAGTTACTTAGCACAGAAGGAAACCATTAACATCAAAAGGGGTGGGGTAGAGAGGCTTTTTATATTACCAACTGCTCTCATAAATTTAATGCCAAGTGAAAAAATGTAATTGATTTGTATGTGTTCTTTATCTTGCATTGAAGGCTAATGCATTGCTTCAGTACAGCAGTGCTGTTACTGAATTGTATAAATAAAATAGGGCACAAAACCAAAGTCCAAAGCAAATGCCCTATTTTTTTTTCCTGAACCACATTTATATAATTTTGGTTTGTAATACATAAGCAAACTTCTTTTTTTAGAAATATTGAGCTTGAGCTGAAATTCCCAAATACTCCAAATAACATGACAATATTTTAAATGCTTTACCATATTTAGTTTCAAATCACTGTCATTATTAGAGTTAAGTCTCACAAATAATTCTAGTGAAAGTATGAAGTGTACCCAAAACGAACAAAACCACTGTGACTCAGATTGTTTGTATTTGTTTTATTTAGGGGAATTTGTGGGAATTTATGTTTTACTTCCTTAACGTCTATCGTGCGTTATTGTACATGTTGTACGTAGACAGTTTACTTTTAGTAAGTCCTTGCAGAACCTAATGTCCTTGCAGAACCTAACGTTTCCTTGAATGGCAAACAAAGAATTCAACCCAAGGCTTAATTAACTGGTTCCTTTGTACCTTTTAAATTCCATTTGTAGCTGTTAAGGTTGGCTCTGAATGACTTCTCTTGAATTCTCAGGTAAACACATTAGGAGTAGCTATAGTATTTTGCAAAAAGAAATGTTTAAACTGCCCCCATCATTTGACAACATATGTGGACCCTGAGGCGTTGAGTAACAAACTGAGAAATCTGAAGAAGTTCAAAATGGAGCATGCCATATTTTCATGTGCCATGTGGAGAACACTTGCACCACTGTTTGGTATCCCATCTGCTATTCATCTCCATCGTCTTGATCATCCTGCTGTCCTCCCATAGCTGTCCTACCTCTGCCACTCTAAGCTGTCTGAGCGTGCAGGTTACAGAAGGATTGTCACACACTGGGATATCAAATAGGCTCCACATTATGAGAAACATGAACTTGGAGAGAAAGTACTAGGCTTCTCTCACTGGTTTGTCACCTTCAGTGGGACTGAAGTAATGGGTACATTAGAGGAATGGTAAGAAAACATAAAAACTTAAATATTGCAGACTTGACAAAACAAATTGTTATGCCTCTCACCTGTAGCTGCTCACAGGTTGGGCGTGGAAGCCATACTAGTCTAGTTCCTAGAGGTTATGCAGAAGTGAATGTGAGATGTATAGATAAAACATTTTGGATAATCTGTAATATCATTACAGCCCTTGCATGTACTTAATCTATTGAATTCAGTTTCTCTATGAACTCTGAAATGAACCAAGAAAATTCAGTTTATGTTTTCCAACAAAATCTGGATAATTTTTCAAAATGTCCTAAGTTGCTGGAGTTGCAAAAGTGCTTTAGATAGATTTGCTGTAGTTTCTTAAATGAGCTTGAGATATACCTGAATCTGCTTTTCATTTACAGAGCAATGTTGTGTTGTTGTTGGATACAACCAATGGTGCCCTTCGCCATCTCGTGCTCTTATCAGATGCTCAAGAGTCTCCCAGGAGAACACCTTGGTGGCGTAACAAAGAAGGGATGGTGAGAAGTAGCATCTGCCTCTATTATACTAAGTTTTGTTCAAAATCAAAGCTCAGTATTGGAAAAACTGTCCCAGGGTCGTTAAGCTTTTCTGGTTTTACAGCCCAAGCACTTAATTGGTTACTCTTATGTGTGTTTAAATGTCTTACACAGAAAATAACATTGTTATGGAATAGTGATATAAAATAAATAAATAAATTGTCTGAAGACATTTATCTTTTAAAATATCCCTCTTTGGAGCTAGAATTGGAAATAATGGAACATTTTGTGACAAGGAATCGTGTCCAAAATAATGAACTCAGCTATTATGCAATTATTTGACTAGGAACAAGGCAGGCTAGATAGCATTTTGAGGGGTAATTAATGTCATAGATTCTTCTAAATAAAGGAAAAAAGATAGTACACTTCCAGGGGAGTCAGGGAAACTCACTGGGATGAATCTAACAGACACTAATTGCTCTATGATGTTTTTTTCTACAGAGCAACTACAAAATGTGCCGAGAGTTTTCACACAAAAACTGGCTGGTGTTCTACAAAGAAGCAGGGTGAGAATAAATTATATCCTTGTATTATATTGATTTATAACAGATCTCCTTGTGTATATCCCATCTGATTATCCTTTTCTTGGCTTCCAATTTTACAGAAACCACCTTATTGTATTGGATGTATTGGAGGGTCAAACTCATACCATCTCCCTTCCGATCAGTCTGAAATCTGTTTTCCTGGCAGCTGAAGACCGGTGGCTCTTGGTGGAAAATGAAACAAATAAGTTAGTTCAGCCTGGTTTTCTTAATGACATTATTTCTTGTTTGCATCTTGTTTATGTTCAGGAGTTTCACTCCTGGTCTCAGAGTTGCTTTTTCAGTTTGTGAGACTGACTGGACTTAAAAGTTGGTGTTTAAGATGCAGATTTGCTGTGGTGAAAGTGTGGGTAGGCTTTTAGAGTAGGAAATGAACAGGATATGCCTGCCTCTGAAAAGCCAGACTAGCTCTGATTGTACGCATGTTAATACTGGTTTTACTGGGATGGTATTGAACTTTAGAAATGAGAATGTTGGTGGACCTGATTTTGGAAATACAGACACTTTGTCCAGAGTTGGCGCCTACTTTCTTCACTTTCATGGTCACATGAAAGAAATGTTTCTGTGCTGTCTTATTTTTATAAATGCACAGCAAATGGAAGTGTGTAAATAGTTACCAGAAGACAAACCTGCCACTTGCTGGCTTGCCCTTTGCTGTCCCAAGGATGTTGGTAAATTGTATTTAGTTTTAGCAAAAGGTGTTGATAACCTTGTTTATATAAATGTAGAATGTTTTTACTCTTTCAGAAGAAAGAAGTTTTTGTTTAGAGTTACACACTTAGTCAGGAATTATTATAAGTGTGTATCCTTTACAGGAAATTTCTTTTAACCAAGCGTGCCCATATGGAAACTCAAGACAGTGAGGTTTGTCAGCTGTATGCGTTGAGTGAAGAGCCAGCTGAAATGGGATTTGGCTTAACAACAGGTATTGAATGCAAGCTTGGCTAGTTCCTTCTCTTTTTTTTTAATCATTTCTGTTTGCAGCTGCACAAACAAGACTCTTTAAACATCTGAGTAACCTTCTCTCTGGTTCTCTTTTTGTCCTCCCCTTATCATGTTTGCTTAATAATAACTTTTCGCAAGGCATGGCACATCCCATGCCCAAACTGCAGGTTGTTTGAATAAAGCATCTTTGTTTCATTGTAGCATTTAAGACCCTTAAAAGTAATGGACTTGCAGGAAACAGACAAACATATACAGTGGAAAAGTATGAAAGGTGACTAGGCAGGAATTAGAACAGGAACAGAAAGGAACAAATATATTAATGAGTCCAGGCTGAACACTGGTGCAGGTCTGCTACACACACTCAGATGAGCTAGAAAACCTTTCCCATCCCTCAGAAAAATACAAAAGGCCCACTGTTAGAACAGAAGTCACTGTTTCTCTAGTTCTGTCAATAGCGTGCAGGGTGGCATTGAGGCCATCACATCTGTGTTGAAAGATATGAGGAATTTGATTAGGAAAAATTTCCAGATGATGCTAGGCACTGAGGCATGTCTTAACTGCAGAATAAGGCAGAAATCTCCAATGGTCATCATTCTGGCTGCTAAGATCTGTCTATCTTCATATCTGATAGCATTTTCAACCCTGAGTATTTGATCATGGTGCACAAAATCTTTAGTCTGCTTGTTTTAATAACACTGGAAGCACACATACATCCCACATAACAGCTTATAGGTTTTGGCCATTGTGTCTCAGAGAGGCAGAGGAAACAAATAAACTACTTTATATCTGTTAAAGAGGGAAAAAGTTTTGTTCTGGTTCTTGTGGCTAGCATAAATATGAAAAATGAGATTAACAGTGTAAACGTGATACAAGCAAATGTTATTGACAAATAACAAATAGGGCTTATTTTACATAAACAGCAACAAAGTGAATACCAAAAACTAACCACAGCCTAAATATCTAGCATGCTTTTTATCTCTTGTACAGTTGACTCTACCAACTTATCAAGCGCCATCAGAGCACAGTAGTTTCCTTCCTCTTACTACCTTATTTAGAAACCATTCTAGAGTATCATTCCTCAGATGGATAGAAATGTTATTATAATTTCCAGTCCCAAAATATTTGTGGACAGTTTTTTGCTGTGTGCTTTCTGTGCTATTTTTATCCTTTGTTATCTGATTTCTTCTCTTCCAATCTAAAAAGTTATCATATCCCCTCTCCCCTTTTTTCCAAATCATCCAGCAAACTCCAAATGTAACCTCTTCAGCCTGTTCTTGTTCTTTGAGGCAGAACCTGTGGCAAGAGAACTTACAAAAGGTAGACCAGTATGGGTTTACTGCTGACCCAATCCAGTAGCCCATTTATCCCCTGGGGGAAAAAAGGTTCTCTCCTGGTGCCAGGTGAACGGGATAGTCTGGCCATAGAAGTGGAAACAGTGTCTGCTGCAGATCTAAAGACAGCAAGTTCTGACTGTGTTGGTAATTTGAGGCAAGGTAAAAGGCTCTTACTGTTGCACAGAATAAAATCTAGTTTTTCTTAGCTTAAAAACAAAGAAAACTAGACTGTTATTTAACAGAAATGCATTACAAACAATATTATTTAAATCTCAAAGACAGCAAGACAGTCACTGAGAAATGTCACATTGACACTTACCTGTGCAAACCTACATTTTGCCTTTCGGTGCCTTTGCATTATAACAATTTTCAGTGAGATCAAGTGCTGTTCTAGTCCATAGACTTCCTGCCTCGCTAGCACAGTACAGGGTGAAATTAAGTGTTATAAGCATCTACAAAGCTAGTATTTCCTGATTTGAAGTACTTAACTTTACAAAAATAAGATTATTTCCTGCCTTCTTTTCTGTGGTATAGTGTAGTATAATCAGATCTTCTGCTTTTTAGTAATTTTATGCTCAAAGTAATAGCAGTGTTCAGTGCTCAGCACTCTTAGAGTTAATATTGTTTCCCCCTGCACATCTGGATTGAATGACTTTCGTTTTGTTTAATTTCCCTGTTTAGCATCAGAACTGTGTGTGCCGCATGCAGTTTCAAGTGACCAGCTATCTTCAGAAAACCTCAGTGCAGCTGTGGGACAAAAGATCAGCTCCCCCAACAGGATCTTCTCAGATGAACATAATTATGCTACTATTGTTATTGGTTTCCCAGACCTCTTGGTAAATATTCAGCGTTATTATACAATGAAGTAATGTGGTCTTGTTTATTCTGTAACCGGTTAAGTACCTGTTTGCCAAGGAAAAAGAAGGGAGTGACAGTAAGCGACAAATTCATGTAATGTGCACCATTTGTTAGGGTTGTCTGATCTAGAGGGATTTCAGTGGGGTTTTAAATAATATGAAATTGGGCAACGTAATGTGCAGCACAGACAAAATTCATTGTCAAGTGAGCTCTGAACAGTACTGGCTAGAGGAATATTTTCTAACTTGTGTTTTTTACATTTTTTTAATTAAACATAACAACTGAGAAAAGGGCTATCAGTATAATTTTGAACTGTTCAGCGTGAACTTTTTGCTCAGTGTGCAACAGGTAGCAAGATGACATTTAAGGAAAAGAAAAAAAGATACAGAAAATGGTAACAAAAGTATACAGCCCCTTCACTATTGAATCATGTAGTTGAGTGTAAATACTACATGTAAGTGTGCTCACTGCTGTGACGGAATTAAAGAAGAACCAAAAAGGGAAGTGAAACTTAGCAATGCGCTGACTAGGGATATTGCAAGGAGTGGAGGTAAACACAAGGAAAATAAAAGCAGTATGTTTAACCCTTTGGACTTTTTTTTGTATTTTCCACCTAATGATACATAAAAAGGGTAAGTGCTTATGGAATAAATACTTGTAAGTCATGTTTGCTTAATAAATTGGGGCAAATTAGAAAATATAAGTGCTAACATACATGAATTTTGGGAAAGCCAAATGGCAAAAGAAAATACTTTGAAATCCAAAAGGATTCAAAAATATGTTTTTGACAATAAGACATTCCCTGTATTTGCAACTAGCTTTTGAGTTTTCCTTGATCTAGATTTATATGACCAGATTGATCATTCTGGTTTTTCATGTTATTTATAATAGATGCAAGTTTATTGCTGGAAAAGGGAGGTGGTTTCGAGGACAGAGTACTAAAGGTGCTACACACTTCAATACTAACACACCGATGCTGATGATGAAGCATTTTGCTCTGCCTGATTTAGACTGAGGTCCCATCTTCCCTCATACATGGTTTTAGATGTCCATGTGAATGTTGAAAGGGGAGTGCTAGGGGAGATGGGGCAAAACTTCAGATTCAGTGTTTAGTGTTAACGGTGCAAGCATTTAGTATGGGCAAAGTACCTTACTTGTAGCAGCAGTGCTCAGCTTACCAAACACTTCAACTTCAGATCTTCAGAGTCTTAATGCCTAAAACTCAAATATATGATTTGTTGTTTTTCACTCCTATAGGAGTTTTGGGTGGCAAAATAATCCAGGTCTTTTCCTTGTCATGTGCTAACATAAGAAGTAACCACAGTAGCCACGTTTGATTAGAAATTAAATAAGAAGTGGAACTTATCAAGAAATGTGTGTTCTTAGGCTCAATAACAGTAACATTTTCTTCACTGCTTCTCTCTTGCAGTCTCCCAGTGAAGTGTATAGCTGGAAAAGAAACTCCTCTCTGAGTCAGAAAAAGGCTTCTCCTTCTGATCCATTTTATTATGGCACCCAGAGGAAAACAGGAGCTGCAAAACAAACCAATTGTGCAACTTTATTGGCTTCTAATCAAATAGTCAGAATTTTAGCACCTGGAGATGTGCCTTTGAAAGACATTTACCCAAAAGGTAAGAGGTTCATGCACTTGTGCTGCAACAGGCTTGTTTTTTGTTTTGTAAACTGCAATCACTCATGATTTTTTCCAAAACGTTCTTAAACAATCACAGAGCAAGCATTAGAGAAGGAATAGTAGTTGCACTTATTTTTAAAAGTATTTTGGATCACATTAACATGCTGAATTATGCCTCTGAGGAATTAATAAGCTGTCTACACTGTGAATATCCCTCTGTCTACACTGGAAACCCATTATAAGAATATGATCATTCCAGTTCAGCATTCAGCCTTCCCCAGTATTTCCAATTTCTGCTCAGGGTCACACAGAGATGCAGTGATAAACCTGTTGTCTGACTAACTCAGTGTTCTATCCCCAGCAGGGACAATAGGAGAGGTTATTTTGGGAATGCATGTGAGCCTGGGCACTTCTTTGTCCTTCCTTTCATATTTTCTCAATATTTGCAGTTGTTTTACTAGCCATGTTAAAGCCTCAGGCTTTAAATTTCCTTTCATGGACCTATATTGTCCACAAGTTTGTCTGGTCCCTCTTTGAACTTGTGTATCTCCACAGCAAAGTCACAAGTTGACAGTTTTCTGTGATGAACTGATCTCCTGCCAGGTTTATCAAGTGCCCCTTATTCTAGCATTGCAGGCTTGGGTGAGTAACAGTTAACCATCACCTTCATGGCTTTGCAAACTTCACTCACATCTGTCTTCCCTCCAAACTGAAGAGCTGAGGCTTCTCTTGTCCGAGAGAATGTTGCAGAGCAACATTCACATACAGCAAAACTATCCTCCATTTGTACTCTAATAAAGCAGGTGTAGACTAGAGATCTTCAGACTTTTTTCTGCTGCCATGCCAGGCTTTCTTTTATCGTCATAACTTTAGCTTCTTCAGCAAATAACTAAAAATATACCAATTACTGCTAAATAACAGCATTTGTGAGTTCTGCAGTAATTACCTCTAGGAATCTCCAAAGAAAGTTTACTATCAAAAGAGAAAACCCCCAAAATATTTGGATATGGTAGAATGGCAGGGGGTTTTAATTTATCAGCATGAGAAACTATTCCTGTTTTATTCTGTGTGAACTCTCTGGCCCAGAATAAACACTTTATTCCAAATTAGCTCCTTTGAACAGAATGAATTATCTAATGTGCCTGCCCTCATTTAACACAGATTAACTTCCTTGTGTAGAGAAATCCTTTATTTATTACTAAGGATAAAACATTTACTTGACTAAAGAAGCCAAGTCAAAGATATCAACAAGGTAGAAAATTTAAGTTACCTATATTCGTAAAGGAAAGATTACCTTTTAAAAAGATTAAACTTAATAAAATTAGTTAGAGTTAGCATCTTGGAACTAATTATACCACTTCAGGCTGTAATCTTCTCATACTTTATAAACTGCTGAAGGGTTAGACTGGGTCACCTTTTTCAGGCCTTCACAGACAAGAAAAGGATCTGACTCTAAAGTAGATGGTTTAAAAATTCAGAAGGTAAATCTTCTGAGTTTTTGTTAAAATTAGTTTATTAGTATGGGAGTAAGAGATGGATACAGTGTTTCCAAACGATAGCTAAAATTGAGATCTTGACAGCTATTTCTAAAAGCCTTTTAAGTTGTTGTTGTTGTATGTAACACTTTATAAAGCTAGGTTATTATAGTTAAAAACCAGGGGACTTTCTTTGTGAATCCTGGATACCAGGGACCTGAGCGTCTGACCAAGCAGTTTATTTTTTTTTTCTCAACTATGATGAAATATGCTCATGAATAGTGATTGATAGCTTTAAATGCATAGAAAATTTTGTGAGGTTTGTACAGTGCTTTATGGCCATTTAAGTTGAAAGATTTCATGCCTTGGTGATCATTATAATTGATTTTTCTTTTCTAAATGATGTGTTAATGTATGAATTACAAAAATTGATCTTAACTGAATCATGTTTAATATGACCATACTGATAAAAATAAATGGGACCTGAGCAAGACTCTAGGTTTTCTATTCTGTAGCCTTTTTTGGGACTTTTTCAGGACATTTCCATTTATCAGTTAATGACCAGTTTTTCTAGTGAAGGAGAAGCTATGAGGGAAATCCCACAGAGACCTGTGCTACTCAGCATGTCATGAAAAAAATTGAAAAATGAATTAACACTGAGGTGAAAGTGCTGATGACACTGGTCATTATTCATGGTGGGAAGGATTCACTCTGAAGGATTACAGAAGGGCTACAATTCTGACTGCAACAGAAATAGCAGATGAAATTCAGTATAGATAAATATAATATACACAAGGGAAGAAAGAATACTAATGCTGTATCAAAGAAGATGGGGCTAATCAGAATGTCTTACAACCATTATTTTGCTGTCACAATAGACAGTTCCATTGCAATAGCAGTTCAAAGCTCAGTAGCAGTTAGAAAAAAAGCAAATCAAATGTTAAGAATTACTAGGGAAGGGACACAAAAAAAACAGAGAACTTCTTTGTGCTGTTGTGAAAATCCATGTGTCCTTAGCACTGTTTAGTTTTCATCTTCCATCTCAAGGTGAGAGAAGGCTGAACTGAGCTAAGTTCAGAAAAAGACAAGGAGGAGGAAGATTAGATCAGCCAACACTCCAGCATGTGGGGACAAACCCAGGAAAGGGGCATGTGATAGAGTTCCACAAAAACATACGTGGCATGAAGATCTGGGAAAAGCAACAGTTTTGCACTCAGAACCAGAGTTAGGGAGCAGCTAATGAAACTGTAGGAACTTCATCAAAACAAACAGGATGTGGCTCTTCACAGAGTAAGGAACCAACCTGTGAAACCACTTCCCAAAGGATGTTGTGAATGCTGAAATATGGATCCAAAGGAAATCTGGACAAACTCCTGGGAAGCTACTAAATACATAGACATAAAAACATAGACACCACATTCACCTTAAGAAGCCCCTAGATTGGCACTGGTTGGTGACTGAGGAAAATACCATGTGCGCTTGTCTGTTCTTACACTTTTCAAGCATCTCTTGGAGACAGGATACTAGATCAGAGGAACCTAGTATTGCCACTGTTATGGCATGAATCATAAATAGATCCAAGTGAAAAAGGGAAGACAGAAGAAAAGAGGCATGCATTCTTGTTCTCACTTGGAAGGTGAGATAATAAAGTACTACTCCTTACAGTGCTCATTTGAGATTCTGTGTTTGCAGCCTTCTCTGCTGGGCTATTGTTTCTTCTGGAGTTTGCTTCTCAGTCCCACTAACTGACAGAATATTTAATTGAATACACATTTAACAGCTACCAGTAGCTGCTTAAGAGTCTTGATCCCTTAAAATTCAGTGTTGCTTATTCCTGATTGTGGTGCATAATTGATGGGGGCTTTTTGGTGAGTCATCTGTGCTGTTGTTTCTGCATTGGATAACCTGTAGTTATTTACCTGTGTATGAGACTTCATAAGTCTTTGTATCCTTCCCTGGGAAATGGTACAGTGAAAGGCATCCTACTACATAAAATAGAGTATGTCTCAGTCCCTTGAAGTTCTTGCACTGTTGTCTTCTGTTGCCTTTGAGAAGTTGTTTTGAATTTTTGCTTTTGTTTCCATATCTATCAGGCTTTCCTTCTCATCTTCTTGGGCAACTGGTCAGTTCTGACACACAGCTTTCCATTTCTGTTAATAATTTGAAGCACTCAGCCAAACTCTGGCATGCTCCAGTATATATTACTGAAGCTGTTCCAGGAACAATAAGCAAAGAAATAATTGCCTATGTGTTTTATTGAAACTGTAAACCAGAATGATAATTGTATTTGAAAAGAAACTATAACAAGTAATATTTTCCCCAAAGACTGCCAAATAGATATATGGACCCAAAATATAAACACAGACAAGAGATCATGGCAGAATCCAGCAAATAAGAATCAGTGTTTATTCTGAAAACAAGGCTATAGAGATGAGGGCTACTTGAGAGCAAATATTTGGTTGGATTCTCAGCACTTTCTGTAGATGAACATAAAATAACAGTGTATCACTGAGTGCCTCTCAGTTAGTGTGATGCTGACTGGAACAACATGTAGTGTCGCACACAATGTTACTGGAATAACCTCAATACAATGTCTGGCCCACCTGTTTATGACCTGTAGTCACTTCTTAACTGATGTTAGTTAAACAAGTGGCCTATTGCAATGCTTCGCTCTCCTTGTATGCAAAATCTTTTCATAGTATCCTTTTTTATTTTTCTCTAAACAAAACTGGATGCTTCATGTCACTTTCACTCAGGAAAATATTGCTCTCTTTATAAGGATCTTCTCAATAGGATTGTGTGTGTTTATAAAGTCTCTATTTAGACCAAAAAAAAAAATCTTTAGATTTGTCCTTATAGCCTGTCTTTTCTGAGCTCTTTGTCATCCCCAAGACTATCTCTTGTTACAGAATCACAGAATGGGTAGGCTTGTCAGGGACCACTGGATGTTATCCAGTCCAACCTCCCTGATCGAGCAGGGTTCCCTAGAGTACATTACTCAGGATTGTGTCCAGACAGTTCTTCCCCAGGCAAGGAGACTCCAAAACCTCTCTGGCCATCTGGTTCCAGTGCTCAGTTACCCTCACAGTAAAGAAGTTCTTCCTCAGCTGTTCCTCTTGAGAGAGATGCTCCAGTTCCTTAATCATCTTCACAGACCTCCACTGGACTTGCACCAGGAGCTCCAAGTCTCCCTTGTACTGAGTAGCCCAGAACTCAATATTTGATCTGTTTTCCTTAAAGTCTGATGTCTAGAGCTGTGCATAGCTATTCTTCTCCATCAAGCTTTGGCAAAAGAGGAACAAAGTGCACTTTTTCAGGTCTGATATTATTCATGTTTCATTGTAAGATTCTTGACTGCAATTCTGGGGCTGAGCCAGCTGTTCCTGTGTAGCATTTAAACATTTGATTGCCTTTTCTTCAGCTCCCTGCTGTGTAGTCCTTTGTCTTTTTGTAATTTAATTTGTTTGATTTGTGTTCTTTCTCTAATTTATTAACTTCATTTTTAATCCTTATCCCACAGTTCTGCCCTTCCAGTTCAGTATCAGCCCTTGTTCTAGATCTTCATTTTTAATCTGTATGTTATTCCCAGTTACTAACAAAAGAGAGAGCATGGTTTAGAACAGTAACAGTATCTAGGGAAAATAAAAAGTGGTCTGTGGCCCACAAACCTGCATTTTTCCAGATTTTTTTTCCTGTTTATGATGTGTTTGATATTTCCATTTTTATGAAGAGAGTAAAGTCGACAAAGGTATGTATGCTATAGATACCTAGATACAGTAGATATGCATAAAGTGCTGCTGTGGGTTATTCTGGGTACTCATGGGAATATTGGATCCCCTTGTACTGCTGGTCTTACCAGTCTCTTCTGAATGTGCTGTGTGGAAGCCTCAACACTCCTGCAGGTAATGCCAGGCTCTACTTGGTTTCAAGGAGGTGAAAGATGCATTGTTTCTGAAGATCTAGACTTGCTTTCATCTTGTGACAGTGACATCTTGTACCAGTACTATGCTGTGTAATTCTGCCTTCTGGTTTCTTTTCTGACAAACTGCCTTGGTTTGTTCCAGGCAGATGAAAGCCAGCTCCTAACTGGGAAGCACTTCGGAGCCCAGGCAAAGTGTACTCGCATGTTGGCAAAGCCAATGTAGGCACACACACACAGACGTTTATATCTGAGGGAAAGACCACCGATTCATTAAACTGTCCATAAGCAGAATATTGAATGCTTGGTAGTCTAGGGCTATTTACTATAAAGTTATAAAATCCTTGGATTCTGAGAATCTGTCTCCAAAAGGAGTAGTTCACTTTAAGGGAACAGCATTTAGGTTAATACTACGAGAAGTTTTCAAGTGGAAATCATAAACACAATGTTTTGAAATGTTCCTTGATGTGCTTTTAAAGTCAGATATACAACTGACATTATCTTCAGTGACAGATAAAAGTGGTGAGTTAGGGGTTGCAGTAATGCTTGATTAGTGCTTTTGTGAGCAGAGTTATATTTGTGTGTAATTTTACATTTGCCATACAAATACATTGTTCTTTTGTAACTGTGACTATCTTCTTACTTGCTATCATAATAATAAAACAATTCCCTATTTGCAAATTATATTCCTGTATTGAATGTGAAAGCTTATAATTTTCTGACAGGTACTGTATAATGAAATGTTTAACTTTAATCTGCTAAATGCAAATGCAATAACCAGTTAATCGTGCAGCAGGAAAATAACATGTTTGGTTTTTTTCAGATGTTGCTCCTCCACAAGCTGCTGGGTACTTGGAAGTAACAGATCTTAACTCAAAGAAAATCAAATACATTGCAATTCCTAGGTAACTGTTTTTATTGATTAGAGCAGCCTCTGTCTTAGAGAAAGAGCAAAGATAATTTAATGTCTATTATTACATCAGGAGAAGCAAGTATTTCTTCTGATGTGGAAAGTAAGACTAATTCATACCTTGTTTAATATTCTGCAAACATTGAAGCATAATTTTGGCCACATAATTTATCTGGTTACTAGGTGATACTGATGAAAATGTAACCATTAATTAGTAAATATGAAAGGTAGCTTTATCTTCTGATTTTCATCCCCTTTGCTCCTTCCCTTTCGTTCATCCTCTTTATTCTCTACCTTGTTTCATTCTGGTTTGCTGCCTTTATTTTCTTTTCCCTTTCCCCTGTCTTTAGGATCTGACAAAGACATGCAGAATGAGCTGCTGCTAGGTGTTAGGGAACTAGAAATCAGGTTTGAGTCCAATATTAAGCTCACTTTGAAACTAACTTGATCTTCTCTATGCTTTGATTCTCCTTTTGAAAGTATATATTTCCCCACAAGTACCTTGTGCGATCCACAAGTATCTTGTATGATAAATTAAAATAGCCAGACTATGTGGCTACTGTTTGTTTTTCACATCTCTCTCACAACTGTAGAAAGTATTTGCAAATGTTTTATAATATAAAGATATATTTCGGTTTAAAATTGTCATTTGCCATTGCAATAATAACAAAGGAATTTTTTTTTAAATGGCAGTCTTTGCATATTTAAATAGCCCATGTATGACACATACAAGTCAGGAATTTTATACTTTTTTAAATTCTATTCATTTAATGTTGATTTTGACAATATTTATTCTGATTTAAAGTAATTATGGTTCATTAATAATCTGAAGAACATTATAATTAATAGAGACTTATTTTTGGACTGTTCACCATGTTGTAATCGGTCCACTGGCCAACATCTTACACAGCTGTAAGAAATTACAAAGCCATATTTCAACATCATGGCCATTAACCTAGCATTAGGATTTAAGCCATATGTGGCAGATCTGAGCAGAAGTCCAGGTTTAAAAATACACTCCAGTAGGAACTGATAAATAAAGTGAGTTTTCATATATGCATGAATAATTCTATATTAAAATATAACAAACTTTCCTCCTTCTGGCATAGCTAGTCTGGTCAAATGCTAAGATAACTTTTTTTCAGCTGAGTTAGTACATGCTGATTTCAGTCATAGACAGAGGCATATGTGTTGCTCCTTATATTTTTGAAAATTACTAATTCTAGTGTTAATGCAGGCTGATGAG
Organism: Scytalopus superciliaris; assembly: GCA_013400415.1. Classification (NCBI taxonomy): domain Eukaryota; kingdom Metazoa; phylum Chordata; class Aves; order Passeriformes; family Rhinocryptidae; genus Scytalopus; species Scytalopus superciliaris. The sequence continues at coordinate 710,628 of VXBX01004429.1, forward strand.
TCATTATGCATGTCATTAACATACTGAAAAATGCACAGAGTCTTTCCTATCTTATCTGAATTTCCCTTCAGATTCTGTACCTATTAGGCCCTCTGTTTCAGCAGTAAATTTTTGTCAGCAAGGCCACTGTTTAAAATAGTGCTAAGATTCTCTGTGCATAAAGCTGTGCTATTGTTAAATGAGTGTTTAAATCTTCTTTTTATATTAAAGCACTAGAGAAAGGTGTTACTCTAATTTGATGGAAATGCATTTTCCTCAGAGCCCAGGTCATGTTCTCTCCTTTTTTTTTTTTTGTAGTTTTGCATACATGTGTAGGGTTTTTTTGGCATCTGTTTACATTTTTTATATTCTTTATAGTTTTCTTCTAAAGACTGACTATTTTCAGATAGATTAGATACAGCAGCGTGTTAGGCAATATACTCCCTTTCATCGTGGTTTTTTATACTGCTTCCTATATTGTCAAGTATCTTTTGGTTATATCCAGTTTCAGTAGGTGGAATGTTTCAGATAAAACAGTGGGTCTGTAGGGCATAGTTGTAGTCTCTCATGAAATGAGGATGTAATTTCATATAATTGTCACCTTAACTACAGAAATACTTCTCCCCCTTTTAATTTCAGCTTCAAGCAAAATCACGTTAATTCTTGTTTTTCAGTTCACAATCTCTCTCTCCATATACATCTTGGCTCTCTAAGATCTCAGACGCTGATGCCCTGTTGGCACCCCTGGGCAAAGTAGGTTTGGTTACTGTGGACATGGGAGGAGGTGTGAGGCTCTGGGAGACTGGGCTGGAAAGCCTCCAGCGGTCACTGCAGGATTGGAGGAACATGATTGGCCAGGAAGATGGTCGTCCTGTACAGGTAGGAGTTCACAAAACTGAAGTGAAAAACATGGAACAAAATGAGCTGTGAGTGAGTTTTCAGCTGGGAAAGGAGTTAAGGGAGAGGTGTGTTGAAAAACGGTGTGAAGTAGAAATACACCTGTGAGAAAAATTGAATAGAGTTCTTCACTGAAAAAAGAGACAAAGTAGCTTAAATTTAAAAACTTTTTGTGGCCCCTGTAATTGTGGTTACTGACAGATTGTTTGTCATACAGTATTTGTGTTTTTGCCAGATTCCAGTGCAATTAGAATTCTGCTGATTTTTAACTGTAACTTTTGGAGTGCAGAATAATGAAATCAATTTTTAAGCAAAGGATATACTTTTCTAGTGTTCACATGCCGGGAAAAAAAAATCACTGTGGTTTTACTTTGAAAAAGAAACTTGAAACCTAGGTGAAAGGGGCCTTCAGTTCAACACTAGCCTGTGGCTAGTGTTGATAATTCTCCCAGCTGAAATGTTGCAAGGATCTTCACAGAGCTATGTTCTCATGTGGAATGTTTAGGTAGATGCTGAAAACACACCACATACACATATGTGTGCATGTATTTACGTATCCAGAAGTGTTAATGTACTAACTAATATGTATGATCGCCATTGCAACATAGAGGGGAAATTCAGGACTGTTCAATTGCATCTTTAATTTCTGTTAGTGATTGGAGAAGATATCACTTTACTTCAAAGAACTAGAATGTACTTTAGGAGGATTTCTCCACTTCAACTAGGAGGATCCTGTATGCCACAACTAGGAGGATCTCTGTCTACCACTGCAATTATTTCTGTTTCATGAATTTCTGCAACCACTTTCATAGTAAATCAGAATGAGAAAACAGAATCAGTCTATTCATTTCAGGATCTCTCTCTGGTTTTGTTTACGTGGCATCTCAAGTGTGAATGAGATGTGTTAGGCCAAACCTATAGCTCTTTTACTTTCTTTTCCCACTCTTAGCTCTCTTTCTACAAAATGTTCTGCAGTTACAGAGACTTGGGCAAGAACTGATGTGTTCTTGTTACTGGACCTCAGCAAATGCCTTTCACAGACGTCATGAGAAAAGGAAACTCTTATCCAGCAGCACATTGGTGCTTGACACTTGTCACTTCACCAGTGCCATTTTTATTGCCAGTGCAGTAGCACTAGCACCATCTTATGGCCAGACATAGTCGGTTTACACCAGCCCAGTTTCATCTGATGATCAAGGTGACTAGTGGAAATTCAAAGAGTCAGCAACAACACTCGGAGTCTGACTTGTTTTAATAGTTGTTTTTCCTTCTCTTTTTTTTTTTTTTGTTTTGTTTTGTTTTGTTTTAATATATAACTTGTAGTTTTATTCAACAATATTGCTTTACTCTCAGTAATAGTCAACTAATTATTAGGGAATACTGGCTTGGAAAGTACACATTATCAGAAAATTTAAGTCATTTAACTAGTAATGTCAAATAACCATTTTAAAGAATGCAAAGAAGTTTTCCCACGGTCACAAAGCAGTTTTCAAGGTCTGCTGTAGAACTTCTCTCCACTGACAGGCTGACTTCCTACCAGGGTATCTTTCTTCTTTCCTCTGTCAACACAGGGTACACAGTTCAAACCAGTGGTTTGTCAGGACTGAAACAGCATACTGTTTGATTGAGCTAAAGGGCTGGATCTATGTGATCTTCAGACCTGCATGGTTATAACTTACTCCTGTTTCTCTGCTTTACTTTTTTGCTTTGCTTTAAATGGAAAGATAATGAGACCTAAGAAACTTTGTTTACAAAGGCATTATGGAGCAATAAGCAGTAAATTAGGTCTCTTACTTTATGTAATCTTCACTATGAAAATGGAGATGTAGTTGCTGTCTAAACTCTATACTTTGCTAATTGTATATGAGGGCCTTCACCTTTCCTACTTAATTTTTTAATGGACCTAGACATAAAAGCAGTATTTCATTAAGGCATTCATTTTTAGAAATGAAAGGATCCCATTAGCTTGAAAAAATATTCATGTAGATTCCCTATGCAGTTAGGCAATTAGGAACTTAAGTGTCTCCTGGTCTGGAGACAATTACTTTGCTAAAAATGCTGCAGCTAAATATTTCTGATATCTGTTTTTTGCAAAATTGGACGTACTTTTCAGCCATGTATTAGTCTGTTCATTCCAGAGCAGATGTTTCATGTTTCATGTACAGACTCGTGTTAAATAACTTGGAGTCTAATGAGGCATCTCTAATTCCTTGACTAAACCCATCATTCCCAATCATCTTGTAGCAGAAACTCACTTAAGAAAATTATCAGTGTTCCACATATCACCCATCCATCCCCAAAAAACTGCCATAGATGCAGATCACAAAGCTGCTACAGGCTTAGCGAAGCTTATTATGCCATCATGGTGATGTTCTTAGATCAACACAAGACCTGTCTATGCAGTTGGGAACTGTTCTGTAGAATCACACAGACTCTCTTTGAATCTTCCTGACTTTTTACAGAAAAAGAATTAGAGGGCTGTCAATATAAGTATTGTTTCAAAGAATTAGAAACAAATCTTCAAGTAGGTTTCAGTTGGAACTAGTGGTACTCTTCTAGGGATGCATTTTGGCTTTCACAAACACATTAGCTCTCAGAAACAGGCTGGATATACATAAGCAGTGAAACAGAGGAAAACAAACAGCTGTTCCACTTACAATCAGTAATTAGGCTCCCTTGATGTAATGTTGTGGCAATCTTCAAAACAGTCAACATTTGTTTTGTAGTGTTGACATACTCAGCAGAGTTCAAACTGCTGAAGTCTTGAGACTACAAAGTTAGTTTATCAAAATATGCCATGTGTTCAAAGAAGTCTGAATTTATACAGGCAGGTCAGAAATTTTCATCATTTATTGAAGTTTTACACTCAAAATTATACTATGGTATTCTGAAATTATTAAACTGGAATGCCTAAAATACAAAATCTAAACAAAATACTGTATTTTCTAAAGCTATGATCTGTAGCCTGAAAATTGTTGAGCCTTTTCACTGTTTGGTGTTGCTGAGAACAAGGTCATTTCATTATCAAATATCTGAAAATAATTTGAAAAGCAATTTCTTTTTTAATTCTTGCCCTAAAAGTTTCTTTTCAATAGGCAGACATTGATAAGTTTGTGTTACTTTTTTCATGAAAGGGTAATTCATAAAAATTAAATAGAAAAACACCGAGTCCATTCTGACATCATTGAGGTATTGTTTTTCAGTAAACATTGTTTAGTGGTATATCTCATTTAGATGAAGTACAATGCTTAGATAAGACTAATTAAAAGGTGCATCTTTTAGAGGCATTTCAATAGATGGTAAAGCATTTACCTGTGACTATTAGCAAAAAGATTTATTTCTGTTTTCCTTCCACTTAATGTTTTCCTGCTGTAGGCTGTTGTCTAAAATGTTTTATGCTATGTAAAGATTATACTCAGAACATTGTTGTTTTCCAAAGTCCCAGGATATACCTAAACCTGTTGAGTGCATAAAAATACACTTGGTCAGAGATTGCAAAAGCTTTGTCACCTAGTTTATAATAATAGATGTTTGAACTCAACATTGAATTCACAACATTCATGCAGTCCTGTCCCAGACCTGTTAGATGAGGTCCTGGAGGAGGACAGCTCAGCATGACGTGGGATATGTTTCAGGCCTTGGCACTAAAAGGAGACGAGATGTACGTAAGAATAAGGAAGGCTTCAGATTAAGTTTATGGGAGTTTTCATTCCTGATCTTCTGCCCCATGAAACTGACTGAGAGAATAGTTTTCTGTCAAAAAATGAATGTTTTTGTCTGAAACAGTGATTCCTTTTCTCAATAGTGCTAGACTCAGGTTCTTCTGCTGTCTGCTTGACTTGTTAACATTTTACCGACAGTGTTTCCACGAAGTATGAATCACTAACTAGCTAAATGGAGAAGTGAAAAAAAATGTCTTCATCCCTCCACAACTGGTTCCCTTTAGACACTCCTAAATGTCTAAATTTGTAATTATTGCAGCATCCGTGGCCAGTAAGCATTATCATTGCTTTCCAGAGGAGGGAACTGAGACTTAAGGAGGCCAGGTCACCTGTTCGAGTTTATGCCATATGTCTACATTGCAGTGTCAGTGGGATAGTTGCATTATACACCCATATTAACATACTTTGTGTTGCCACATTAAATAGCTTGAAAGTGCTTGAATGCTGCAGTCAGTGTGAACATACCATAAACTGAGGTTTAAAAAGGGATATAAATGCAGTCCAGCCACTTAAGCTAAAAAATGACAACTCTAGATTGCTCAAAGTTGAAGCATGGTTGGCTGACTATAGAAAAATATTTAGCAAAACTCAAGAATGGATATTTTTCTCAGATTTAGGTGGCTGTTTTCATAGTCTTATAGCAGCACTCAAAGGTTATAAAAGAACATGTAAATTATTGTTTGTCCTGTGAACAGCTAGAAGATATGAGCATGTGGTTTGTGTTAGTAATGTAAAAGAGCAGTGTGTATGTGTTCATCACCAATAGTTTTTTCTCATGTTGTAATCACCCATGATGCAAGGGCTTTTTGCTAAAAACATCATTTTCCTAATGTTTATAGTACACAGTAGTAGTTCCCAACATTTAGACTTTCTTCTGCAATCCATCAGTTAACCTTTAGATCTGATTAGGGCAAAGGCAAATGCTAAGTAGCTTTTATGGATGCCAGGTCCATAATTAGAAATATATTTAAAATATGTTCTTATCCTACATATACTTCAGGTAAACCTTGTGTTGAACTGGAATAAAAGTTGAGTACATTTCTGAAGTAATCATAATGCCAAAAATGTCACATTTACTGTTGGAATTAAAAGAAGCAGTCATGTTAAATTAGGTGGGGGATGTATATATTTAGCTGTGCATCTATATGTTGCCACACAGATACATATGTACATATGTGTGTCTGCACACACATTCATTTTTTTCTCCAGTTGGCATACCTGGGTATTGGCTGAATCAGAATTGCCTCAAGAGGTCATCGTAACTTGTCCGGTAGCCAGTCCCTCAGGGATGTGTTTCGTATTGAGCAAGAACTGGAAATCGATTTGGGTAATGATCGTCTTATTCCCTTCCTTGGATAGTCTCATTTATTCCATTTGTATTTCACACAACTAATTGTGTAGAACTCTACACAAAATATTCACCCATTAAGTGAATTCATATTTTTGGGTTTGTTGAATTCATCTTTTTTTTCTTTTGATTTTCTGAAGCTGTACTTGAAAGTTCAAAGTAATGCAAGTTCACCTGATGAATTTTACTGGTTTATGTTGGATGTTTATCTGAATAATAATTGATTCTGCAGTTTCAGTGATCCCAACTTGTTTATTTTCCTTTTTTAAAAATAGCATTTTACTTTATAATATTTTAACAAAAATCCAGCCTTTTCCTGATGTTAAGAGTGAAGTGGGCAAAGCTGCAGTTCTTGAATGAAGACTAAAGCTTGGACTTTAGCAAGAGCAGCTGGTCCTTCTCCCCACCAGCGCCCCCGTTCGGTTTCCTACTTTAGACCAAGCAGTTTTTCTGACCACATGAGGGCATCGGTGGGCTAATAACAGTGATTCCCGTCAGCTCTAAAATACTGTTAGTGCAAATCCCATAAATTATGAAAAATATGTGCAATGGAGAATTTTGTACATTTGGAATAACCATATGATGACATTCTGCAGTCTTGCATGGGATCCTGCAAATCTTGAAATACTGCAGACTACAGAGTTATCTCCTCAATAAGTGGATTGCAAAGTATAGTTTGATAGCCCTTACAGTTCTGAGATCTGTGAGCCCAAATACACAGTTTAGGTCTATGACCTCTTGCTAGACCACATTATTCATTTTATCAAAGTGAGGAGTAGAAGCTGTATACTGCCCCTTGAAGGAAGGCACCTGAGTATGGGGAAGCATAACACTAGAAAGCCACAAACACAGAGCTCAGTAAGTTCATCTCTAAAAGTATTTACTGGATAAAGCGACTTGGATAAAGATCATTGGTCCTCTGACAGATACTTTTTCTAATATAAATGTCCTCAGCCAAGTGAGGTCCTTGTAGGAAGCACTGTACAAACACGTCTGAAATACATTCCCTTCACTAAAGATCTTCCAGTCTATTTGGAGCAGACTGACAAAGGGCAGGAGGAAAATAACCTTAATTTTCTGTTAGAGAAGGCTGATCCAACACAAAGTTCCTCTTTCTTCCTCTGACCTTACTATGAAAGCTCAAAGTTCTCATGGGAGAAATTATGATTGCCTCAACATGCCCTCTTTCAGATCTCAGAAAGTCCGCAGCACTGCACATTGGTGACATAAAGGCTGGAGCTCCTAAAACCAGAGACATCCTGCTGTCCCAGTGAGACAAATGCATATTGATAATTCTGCCTTCATGAAAGTTGTTCTGTGATTAGGGAAAGGACAAATGTAGGGAAAATACAAATAATCTGATCTGTTACAGTACTGCTAAATAGAGGAGGCTGCCCTTTAGAAAACAAAACAGCATGGTTGATCTTAAATAACTTCTGTCTCTGCTTCTTGAGGACAGGTTTGACATGGTCCTAGGTATACAGAAAATCTGGATTTTCTACTTCCACATGTAATTTTTTTCAACTTTATTTTGACCCTATTGTTTTCAGTCTTGATTATTCCAGACTGACTTAATGTGTCCACTTAACCCATCTTTCTAATTGTTGATTATTCACAGTACTCCAGAAGCAACCAAACACAGTGTTTTCTGAGTTCATTGATGTTAGGACATGTGTAGTAGTCATGATGAATAACCAAGCTAGACATTTTCTATTTGTTCTGATAATGTCTCATAGTGGATTAGCATACTAAAAAGATGATGACCTCACATCTTGTATCTGAATAGAATTGACTCAGGAATTTTAAATAATGACAGAGGAAAATGGAGTTTACACAGGTGTTAATACATTAGAAGATTCATTAGATAAAATAAATATATTATATTCTCTCATTACTTTATTTAGTTTATCCAGCTTTTAAGCCACAGAGTGCATATGCCTTGGAAGAATACTCTAATGTATCTACTGTGCAGAGTTTCTGAGTTAGTTCTTAGAGTGACAGCATTTAGTTCAAAAGAGGACCCACACAGCAATGACTGCATTTTATACAGTGGTTTGGTTTTTTAGCTGGTGTATATAAACTTCATTTGCCAGCCAGATACGCCGTTTTACAAGTTTCACTCCAGATCTCCACCTCTTTCCCGACCCAGATTCACTGTTCTAAGATTCCATCAAAGTTATGATGCTTTCAACAGTTTTGCTATGCAAGACAGAAGCCTAATGCCTGTATGAATTTTAAAAGCTACTTCTAGAAGGAAATGTTCGCAGGAGTCAGACGGTTCATGAAGCTTCATTAGCTCATTTTGAACTCTTGTAAGGTTTTACAGACAAGATAGAAAATCAAAAGGAAGTCGAATGAAGAAAACGTATTAAAAGTTTTATACTACAGTGAAACTGCCTTTTTTTTTTTTTTTCATTTCAGGATACAATTGAAGAAACAGAATGTATTTCATACATTTTTATTGTCTAAGACTGAATATTCTTTTCTGTGGAAAAATTACTTGTGGGCTCACTTTTGTGCTGTTGATGTGAATAGAAATTATGCTATTAATTTTTAGTACATAGAAGAAAAGCTGTGCACAAGTGAACATAATAGAAGCCATTAGGTTTTTGGGGTTTTTTGCCTGTTTATGCCTTTCTCTGTTAGTTTGAATAAGTAGATTATAAAATTTTTTTCCCTTCTGTCTTTAGTAGAATCGATTTTATAGTAGAGTGTAAAACCACCACAGAACAGGCAAATTAGCCTGAGGATGTAGTACATATATTCATGCTGCTGATAAAGAATTTGTTGGAGGAAAATATGTTCTTGTAAGCTGTTAAATGCTGCCTAGGGTAATGCTGTGGGTTTAAGGTTGGAGGAGCGGGGGGATAAAAGAAAACAATTATTTTTTTTCAGGAAAAAATCAGTCTTTGGCACCTCTGCTGAAGTACATTCTGCATTTTGTGGAATGTATTTCCTAATCATTTGTGCCACTGTGGGATGGATTACTTAATGCCATTTTCAGCTGGAGAATAGTCATGTTTCTATATATTTTCATCTTGCCAGTCTAGATCCTGCCTACATCTGCCTGCTTTCCAGGACTGTCTATTCATGCAACTGATTAATCTAATGACACTTCCTTAATTTACATTGAACGAAGCACCTGAATCATGTGAATTGTGTTCTACCTCAAATCTTAATGCACACATTCTTTTTCCTGTTTTCTTCCGATCAACAGAAACAACCAATAATGCAGTATTACTATTAATGCTAGAATAAGTACTTGTGAAAATAATGTTTTGATACCTTGAAATTTTCTTTTTAAGGCTTTTCCTACATAAATATTGGCTACAGCTGTAAATACTGCAGCTGTGACCCTGTTTGCTTGTATAATTTGTATGTGTTCAGTAAGTTGTGACACATGAAATCATGCTGGTTGCAGCTTTAGTAAATGTGTTCTATATGGAATCTTCCACTGAATGCTTAAAAGAGCTTAGTAGAGAGGTTGATTCCTTGTCACCACATGCAGCAAGGAGTTATTCCATTTATTTCTGTTATGAAGATGTAAAAACCTGTAAGGAATGCCCAGCTCTGCTTAAACATTCCCAAAAGGATAAGAAGTATTTTATTTGGGGGGAGGTTTGAAGAATGAAATATAGTCCATTTTTTTTAAGTAAAAATTTCATCCCTTTACACCTCAGGATGCTAGCCTGAGATCAGAGTACTTTTTTCTGGTTTCCCTCTGCTTTTTGTATCTGGAGTATTGAAATAACCATTGTGTTTTATGTAAGGGGATTAGATATGAGTTCATCCTGTAAGGGCCAGAGATAATTAAAACTGAGAGGTGAAAGGTCTGTTCCCTTGTACATGAGGCAGCTCGCCCCCACTGGAAACCAGAGTTTCTTTGCCAGTCCTGGGGCAGAAACTTGCGCTTGTTGCTGTGAGCACCACAAAGGAGCTTTTCTGGCAGGCACTCCTAAATAGGAGGCACTGACACCTCCTGTGCCCTTCAGGAATTTTAATGAAGTTAACCCCATTGGAATACAAAAGTAAGCTGCTGTATTAAAAGACCATCTACTCTCTAGCCAGTCTGCAGTGTTGGATAGAGGTCTGTTAGTTACAGGATAGGATGACAGGAGTATCTACAACCAAAAAGCTTATCTACATCCCAGTTGCATCCAAGCCAGCATTAAGGATAAAGTCCTTCACATTTTACTGGAAGCTCTTACTTGTTGATTACTTTTTGTTCAAAGCTAGAAATATTTTCAAGCTCATCTGACTTCTGCTTACAAATTCTAAAAGATAGTTCTTAGCCTGTAACCATGAGTTCTCTTTCTGCCAGTGGTTAAGTCTAACTACATGTTTTGCTTGAAACGTGTTTCAGAGAGTCAGCTTTTTACACAGCTGTAATGGAACTATGGGCATCTAAGACAGTGAGCACTGTTCATTAGATCTCCTGCATGAACCTCCCAGGAATAAAGAAAATTTCAAGTGGGACAAGACAGGAGGACATGAAATGCCCTCTCTCTTTCCCTGTCTCCATGGTACAGATAACTTGAGGAATTTTAGTCTATAGTTTGTTGTAACAGACTTGAAGAATAAGCTTATATTTGGGCTTAAAATTCATGGGGGAATATTGTCAATACTCTGAAACATGAATGATTGAATAACAGATATACTGAAATGTTCATTTCAATTGACTTTGCTAAGTGTCTTTTACTCAATAAATTCAATACTAATATAAACTTGTTAATAATAGAGCTATTAATATACATTCAATAGCCAGATGTATTTGGAATAGGACTTGTTAAGATACAGGAATGCACAGTTGTGCTTCTTGGGGCTGCCTTTGGCGTGGTGAAGCTTCTTTTTAAAGGCTTTATTTTCTCAGTTTCATTGCAATGTATGATTAAGATTACTGGATGCTAAAATATCATTAAAGTCACCTGTACAAAATCAAGTGACGGTAAATTTGATAATGCTTTCGATCAGTTTTACTCATAGGGCCACAGAGATTTGTTTGCAATACATTAGAAGAAAATTAATTCTGAATTCAAAAGGGAAGTACTGTATTGCGAAAATAACTCATGTTAGAATGAAATATGGGTATGTGTGTGACATAAATAATTTTAATAACAGAGTACAGCATCCCTCTCCATAATTCCCATGCATTAGTTATGGATTATTTTGTTAATGCATAGCTGTGCACTGTCCCCTAGTTGTGGCAGTGTCTTGTAGGGCCAATGCATGGTGTATCTGGGTCAGCCATATGGTCCTCAACAAATTCAACTTCTGTTCCTTACTGAGGGATTATAAAAGTGCCAAAAGTATGCCAGTGCTCCCTTATTCTCCAGGGGTCAATGTTATTAAATTAGATGGTTTCACATCAGAAGTCAACAGAATTCAATCCCTCATTCACTCAAGTGGCATCAGTGTTGTTCTGGACCCACTTCCAAACATAGCTAAGATTTATTTAGTGCACAATACACCATAGTTTGTCTGACCAGCTGAAGTCTAGACAAAACTACCAGCCTTTGACTCATCTTCACAGTGGTCTCTATTACAGATTGGTATGTGTTTAGTAGCTGTTTGGCATAAATATGACACAGATGTGAAACACCTGGTTTCACTGTGTTGTTGAGTGCAGTAAATCATGCAACTGACTTCTTTGAGCCACTTTATCTTCTTTACATTACTTTATGATGGACAATAACATCACTTAGTTTCCAAACTACATTATTATATGAAGGGTAATAAGATCATGTCATTTCCAAAGTAAATGCTTTTTTATCAGTGTCTCTTACTTGGTTTGCTCTTAGAATGTCAGTGTTGTTGGAAAAAAAAGAAAAAAGACAGGTAGCCATGTAAAACTATTTTGGCATACATTCATATGTCTCAGAAAGAACTGATAGGGAGCAAGTTGTTCAAATACTGTGTATCTCTCACTGAGCAAAATGAGTGTTTAGTTCTATTCCTTCCTGGCTGCCCTTGGTGTCAAGAGTGAATGTATGTGTAAGATGCAGGACCAGAAAACTAAGTCAAAGCATTAACAAGTCTTGGTATCTGTTGTTGTTTCTTCATTTACTTTTTTCTTAAGCACTTCTTTCATACCATTGCCCCGTCAGAAAAGAACATCCCTTGGGTATCTTTCTGACCTGCAGTCTTTATATTCTTCTTGCACAAAATTTTTGTTTGTTTGCTTCATTGACTTTGGAAGACCTACAGAGCCTCTGCCACAAGGTCCTTCTGAATGTATCCATCACCTATTGCTATAAGGGCCCAAGAATATAGTATAGTCAAAGAAAATAAGAGAAAAAAAAATATTTGAAACCAGGGACTATGATCATTGATGATTACTGAGAATTTAGATTCTATAGAGGATAAAATAAGAATCGTGTATCCCAGGAGAGGATGGCAGTTGTACTTCTTGTGTGATGAAGACTTTAAAAAAACCCTACCTGAATAGGGAATGGAAAAGTGCTTTCACGCTCTGATTGTGAATCAATATGTATAAACAAGTTTAGGTAATATACAATTGAAATGTGTGCCACGAGTGTTTTGGAAATAGTGATTATTTTGGAAATCAAAAGTAAGTTTCAGAAGGAAAAATTCACAGTTTTTCCAGCTAATCTACTCTGACCCGTCCTTCATAGCTGGAGCTCAAGGCTACTAGGCTGAATTTGTCTCTTGTTTACCAAAGCCATGATAGGCAGTATGGAATCTGCACAATGATGCAGTAATGAATAGTGCCTTTCAGTGCATGTATAACTAGGAAGAGCACAGATTTCCCTCAAGAAGAGATTGTTAGTCAAAACTCTCATTGAAAGAAACAACATTCATAGAAGTTTTGCACTAGAGTCAAATGGAAAATATTCAGGAGGGAAGAGGTCAACTTTTGAGCAAGGAAATTATATATTTATATATTTGAAAAATGTCCATCATAACAGTAAGAGAAAACTTTTTAGAAAGTCCAATCAGACAAGCTTGGAAAAATTACTGTGGGTTTTAGGTTTCTTTGAGACATTTCTCTACTTTTAGTACCTGTTTTTCTTGTCTTCCTTCTCAAGCAAGACAAACTAGATTTTTCCTGCTGACTGTTTCTCAGGTTTATAATCCTTCCAGTTTGGGTCCCAGCCCTTATATCTACCTTTCTAATAGTTTCTAATATGAAGAATTCCTCCAGTTCTCAGAGGGGTGACTTATCCATGGCTCTTTCATCTCTTTATATTTGTCACGCTGAAGAAGGTATCATTGTCCAAAAGTTTTTCTCTTCAGTTTTTTTCCTCATCCTCCCTCTGATTTCATGTCAAGACTCAGTGATTTACTGTTTATTTATTTCTAAAATACATTCTCAAGTCTAATACCAATATTTGCTAATGTAACTTTTTGTTTATGGGAGTGGTTTCAGAGGAGAGAGAAGCTGTTGGTTGTAAAATCGCCTTAAAACACTTCCATGGAGACAGGGATGGGAAGGAGAAAAGCCTGATACGTCACTAAGGGAATTATCTTAGGAGCTCAAAGAAAAATCAGGAAAGTACATCCAGAAGATTTTCTTCAAAGGATTCTACAGTGTGCTAATTCAATGCAGTTTCTAAGCATATGGTAAATTTAAAAAATAATTACCCCAGCAAACCAGTGCCAATAAAAATCGGTTGTTAAAGTATTCAGAGTTAGCAGAATTCTATCTTTTGTCTGCATAAATGATACTTTGAAAATAAGTAAGTTAATGAAACTGCTGCAGTGCACAGACATAACACTTATACAGCTGCTGCTGGTGTTCATTCTAGTATAATTAAATTTACAATTATTTTATCCAGTAGCCTATTAGCTATATATAAAAAAGCTAGTGAAGAGGTCACATTATTAAGCTATGATAGATTGTACCCCTGGTTTCTTTTTTTCTCTCTCAAGCAATTTTTTTTTGAAGTTTTAACTGAAATTAAATGCTGGATGTACTGTCCTTTTAAGAACAGAAACCAAAAAATCATAAAATTAAATATTTTTTATTAACCATATGCCATTTCAAAGTTACAAATACCTGCTTTGATCAGATCAACGCTGTTGTAAAATAGGTTTATATTAGAAACTTGTCTACTTCATGTCTACTAGAAATACCTGTGAACAACTTATAAGTGAAAAAAATGTGAGCAGTAAAGCTCTATTGTCTGCAGAACTTTTCACTTAAGATTTAAACAATGCTTGTATCTCAAAATGTTTAGTGAAATTTTTCAATGGAAAAACTTGACAAAAATAGAATATGACATTTGCATCACTGGTTATGGTTCCATGTCTTTCACAGAGCTTTCTTTTGCAGAATAAACCTTCTTCTAGAAAGATCCCAGAAGCATGAACATGTAAAATTTTTGCATTATTTTGTTGTTTCTCATTACAGAATAATATTTTTGTTTGATCCATGAGGGTCACACCACCATTTTGGTTTCATGACTTTGTATTAAACTAAGTTCAGTGATTTTTGAGCTGTGTTTCTGATAGTTTTTAAATTTATCAGTTATACAAAAAAGAGTGATTAATTTTGGAGGAAATCTCTTAAACTAAAAAAGTGTATGGTAACCCTAAGGGTAACACGCTGTTGTGGTTAAGTGTCTTTCTTCCTATATAAATGTTAAATTAATGTAATTTATCAGATTAGGTCTTGATTTTACACTAATGACATGGTTCACAGAGGATGTACTGTACATACCTCTTTGAATTGCTATAAATTCTGTAAAGGGAAAGAAAATTATGTTTTGAATAGCTGCCAAGACACTATTGTTAGAGCACATGTTTTCAGTTCAAAAACATGTATGGAATTCATGTCACCGTGGAGGTGAGTCTGCAAGACAGTGAATTTGGGGATTAAACTGCACTACAGTGAAAACCGTGGTAATTCTGAGAGGGCAATAAATCATAGTTATTGGGGCACATAAACTCATTGGAAAATTAAATGTATTGTGGTAGATGAGAAGAAAGTTAATTTCTAGTGGTTAAAGACATTCATTTTCCATCTCAGTCATTAAGTTTCATTGAAAAAATGAAATGGCATTAAATTATAGAAGATTAGTTACTGAGGGGCAGTTTACACATGAATCATTGATTCCCTACATGACTCAGAATTCGTAACGGAAAGGAGTATTTTTACCTTCAGTTACCCACTTAAATCCAACCCCAGCCTGAAGTGACTCAGCTCTGACCATATGACAGCTGTTGGGTGCTCAGCTGTGCTGTGAATCAATGGGGAAAGTGCTGTCAGCAGACAGGCCTAGAAAACCCACCACATGGCAGGGAAGGTAATGGTTGTGTGGCATTTGAATGAAACTCAGAGAAGAGCACGTAGTTTCTGTAGTCCCTGTTCATGAAAGGAAGATCAATAATGAGTGTGGAACTGCAATTGGGTGTGCATGAAAGGTGTAAATGGGTGTACAGTACTATGGATATACAACACTCCAAGAAGCATTCAAACTGCAGGTGATTGTGTCTACAGCAGGAGTTTGAATTAAGCTGGGCAGTTATCAGGAAGCAGTTTTCTAGTGTGGATGTGATCTGAATGCACCGAGTGGTTCAGATGTGGCACCAGTCTCAGGTGTTGGTCTAACGTGCCACTCGGGAGTCCTGTTCTACTCTGCTTTATGATGTTGTCATCAGGTGGAACTATTGCATTTATTGAGTTAATGCTGGTCCTACAGCTCTTGAACACACCCAGTATATTATTTTTAGATTCTTAGAGTGTTTTCTTTGCTATAAGAGAGATTTATAGCTCTGTTTCTCTATTTTACAGATAACCATTCAGAGGGACAGTGGTTTGGATGTCAGTTCCCCCAAACATGGAAAAGTGGATCCAGACAACATGCCGCATGTTGGTGGAAATATGTGGGCTGGTGGAACAGGTTTTTCTTTTTTTTCCCATTTAATGCAGCACTGACAGATGTCTAAGGGAGATGCTGTGCCAGTCAATAACAGTTTTATAAAGCCATCCTCTGCCTAGAGCTATTTTATCCAATACAGGGTTGCTTTATTGCCAGTGAAAAGAAGTGTTTGCAGTATCTAGCTTAAACTGTATAGAACAGATCTCTTCTTCAATTACATTTTGTTGTTTCTTTTCATTTGCCATACAGAGAACTAGAAGCTTGCAGCCACAAAAACTAGGCTGAGCCGTTTGCCATCCTCTTAAATGTCCCTGTGGCTGCATCAATTTTTGTAGCATAGGCCAGAAGTACACAGGAAAGTGCCTTCTAATTCTAAAACGGCATAATAGTGATCACTGGATAAAGTGGTTTGGAAACAGTGTAAACCAACACATTCTAGGGAGAAGACAGAGTCTGGATGAATGGCTTCAAGGACCACAAGCTTTGAGGAGATGTACAAGATTTATATGTTCTATGGTCCCCTTTGTACAAGTTAGAAACCATTATGAATCTGGTCTCAAGGGACTATAAACTCAAGTATTCCATGGGAGTTCTTTTGTACCATAATAGCTGTTTGGCTTTGAAAATATTTGGCAATAAATACTCATACTGGGGATTTTTGGCTACATTTTTGCAACATCTACAGATATGACAATGGAAGCTTTAAACAAAATGCGTTCTTATATATTATCAAATACATATTCTTAATTATTTTTTATCTCAACCCTGGTAGGTGGGAGAGACACTGCTGGCTTAGGTGGCAAAGGTGGTCCATATCGACTTGATGCTGGCCACAGGGTTTACCAAATATCTCAAGCTGAAAAGGATGCTGTTCCTGAGGAGGTTAAGAGGGCTGCTCGAGAGATGGGTGAGAAGGCCTTTAAACAGAGGTAATGTGAAAGTCTCTCTTTCCTTTTCTGAAAAGAATTTTAAAAAGATGGCTAAAAAGAATTTTCATTCTTAACTGCATTTTTAAGCTACATTACCCTGTTTGTTATCATTTAACAGGGTTTAGTAGCACTTGCTTAGCTGTTCTGGACAAGATGTATACGAATGTTTTATTGAACCAAGCTACACTATTAAACTAACTGTGTGATTTGGTAGAGTAAAACATAACTAGGTGGATGCGGAGAGTGATGTCAAGAGTTATCTTTTTAAAATGGGATGAACCATATGAAAAATGTTTTGAATTGTGATTGTGTGTTGTTAGGAATTCATCACCTAACAAATGTCTTTCAAAATGGACCATTGCAAGCAAATTTCTTCTGTTTGAAAGGTCTGTAGCCAAAAGTTGAGATTATTTGAACTATTAAGCCTCAGCAGGCACTTTTACATGAACAACAGGTCTTCCTATCATGAGTGTAATGTGTGATTACTAACCAACTATTTCCCAGCTTGTACACAGAGATTCAGATTTCTTCCACCAACTAAACTCTCAAGTCAACTTCTGGTACTTTGAATTTAAAAAAGCAGCCCCATTCTTCCAAATTGCTTCTCATCTGTTTCATAATAGAAATACTTAATATACTTTAATACTTAAATATTTTAATACCTAAAATACTTTCAATGTATGGCCTTTGATACTGTATATCTCTTTGTGCATATGTCCATATACACATGGCATGCTTCAATGAGTTTCTACCTGCCTGTGTGGTGATTTAGCAAATTTGTGTTTGGGGAAATTCCTGGATACTGCTACATGCTGTGGGAACAGTGCAGCTGTGTCCTGTAAAATCAGAGTATCTGTACGTGAGGTAACAATTTATGTCCTGCAAAAACCAAGTGAGCTGGCATGTGCCAGCTGTAAATGCAGCCTATTATGAAACCACATTTGACTTGGATTATTGTCCTGTACTACTTGGACAGTTGTGGGAACTAAGAGATAAAAGTTAAGAACAGGGAGGTTGGAGTCCTCAGGCTGATTTAAAAAAAGAAAAGGGAAACTGCAGATTTCACTGCTTTGTTTATGCCAGATTATCTGGAAGGGAGAATTTTCATATGAAAGTTATTAACTACTTTCCTGCCTAGATAGTATTTCTTGTGGTAAACATTTTAAATTGCCCTATTTGACTAGAATGAAATTAGCAGCTGCTGATCAATTCAGGTGCAGTATTTTTCATGGTATTTTTCTGAACTAGCTTTCACTGTGGATTGATGTAGAGTGTAACAAAGTAAAACTGTATGTGAGGTTATTTTTGCTTGAAAAAAATGTTTTCTTCATAGATTTGAAGATTCTGAACTCCAGTGTCAGGATCCATGAAATTAAGTGCATAGCCCTGAAAGTTACCTTTTCCTGCCTTTAGTGAGGCAGGAAATATATACAGTAATAATAAGTATCGTGGCTGTAGTGACTATTCAAAATTTCAAATGGAAAAAGACATGATCATACTACAGACTACAAAGATTTGATGTTTGATTTTAATTTTATTGGTGAAGAGCTAGTCTAAACAGCAGTTTTCATATATCCTTTATGTTTCAGGCAAGTAACTTGTGATAGCACTAAAAAAACTTGTCATTAGAAATATAATTAGCCTATACACACTTTACTGTTCAGTTATGGTTAAAACCAAGTATTTTCAAAACAGTGTGAGTGAAATTATGCTGTTATGAAGTTCTTATTTGAAATGAGCTGGGCACAGATAGGCCTACCCTACATGTTCTAGCTCAGGTGTGATACCAGCCACATGCTGGATGATAGACACAGAACTGCAAGACACAGAACTGCTGCCTTCCTACATGATGTTGAGTCATGGAAAATATTGAACAGGGCACACTCCTAGCATATCCACTTGTCCCCTCACAGTTGGACCTCTGTAATTGTAAATTTCACCAGTTTAAGAGTATCTACTTAGCTGCGATGTTAAGAAGAATGATACGAACTTGAAACAGGCACAACTTACAGAGGAAGCATACATCTGGTTTCATGGTGCAGATGTTGCACTCTCTGTTAAGCCTCTGGACAGGATAGTGTTCACTGACATGACTCATTTCCTATGTGAGGGAGCACATTTTTGTTAATGTTCATTTTAAACTTCTTTGTTTCAAGGTTTCTTCATTTTATGAAGCAGAAAGTATTTGAGACAGTTACTATTTGTAGGTCTTCAAGGACAGGTTTTATAGTGTGTCTTTACTTAACCTTTGTGTTAATGCATGAATCAGGATATGTTTAAAATGCTCTGACAGTGAAGTAATGAATAGACACTCGTGTTATGAACAGATAGCAACACCTGAGCCAATAAAACCTTTCAAATTTGATCAGAGTTTTCAGAACATCTGCTTTACTTCTCAAACTCTAAAGTAGATTAGGAGAGAGTCAAAGGATTAGTAACTTTAATAAGTTTTAATGTGATTCAATCCCTGTAGGCATTGATGAACACCTGCCTTGTCAAAAATCACAAGAGCAGATGCCACTTGTTTGATTTGTCTCTTCTGTGTGCTTGTTGCTGTCTGAATTTCCCTGTTATCAAGTACATAAACTTTAGTTTACATGAGTAAATGTAAGATATGCTTGTTTCCTAAACTGTTCTTAGCTCCCTGTTCTTTGCTTTAGATTGAAAGAGATTCAGATGAGTGAATATGATGCATCAGCTTACGAAAGGTTCTCTGGAGCAGTTCGGCGCCAAGTTCAGTCACTCCGCATCATCTTAGACAATCTGCAGGTAATCTTAGATTTCCTGATAAAGGAACACAGTGAGGTCATCACATTAGGCCCCAAATACTATCCTGCCAATATTTTGTTACCATCTGGTGATCATACCTTTGAGGGCTAAAAGTAGATCCAGGTTATAACTGTGATTAGGAAAAACAGTTTCCTATTACTATTTCAAAGGAAGCTTATAAGTGCATCCCAGTGCTCATCTCTACAAGTTACAGTATTCCCATACTGTAGCTTACAGAGATTACTTATTCAGGAGCACAGTTTTGTGAAAGAAAATGCTACTACACATTATGAAAAGAATTTGTGAAGGTATGTAGAGCACAGTCTTTGTTTTTACCTCCTGTCCAAAAGACTTTGTTTTAGCTGAGAAATGCAAATGCTAAAAGAGACACTCCACTCCAGTGCAAATTGAAAGAGACACCCACTCCAGGTTGGTGTATACTATATATACAGCCCAAAACATGGATTTTTTTCAGGTTTGTTTTTGACTCTTGCTAATGAAAATAGGTAAAGCCCAAATCTCCTAAATGGAAGCTGACCAAACCCACCGGTTTGCCTTTCTTCTGGTAATTGATGTAGTGTTTTTTCTGGGGGTTTTTAGTACTAGTGTTCAAATACAGGATAAATAAAATCGAAATCGCATTGTTTCTAGGAGGAATCTGCTAATACTCGGTAAAAATTAAAGGAAAATTATTTTACTCCTTATATAACATCCCAAATTACCTTCTCAGTGAAGAACACATTTGGCTTTCCAAAAATGTTGGAGTTTGCTTTGTTTCAAACTCAGTATGTTTGCATAATGGTAATATGTTGCCCATGTTTATTTAACCTGGATTTTCTTTTCAACATATGCCTTTTTATTGTTAGTTTTGTGGGCTTGTTTAAAGTATGTTCCTTTGATTAAATTTTACCTCCCTAGAATCAAGAGGCTAGGATTCAGGTCCAGGTGTCGATAGCTCACCCAAAGTTAGTAGTAGCAGAAAGAGATGTTTGGAATAGACTGATCCTTGAAAGTGATACATAAACACAGTCTGAGAATGTAATTTCATTGTTCATTTTACTTTTTATAACTCACCGATCTCTGTCAGATCTTTAAACGTCATAAACAAAACATTAGGAGTTTTTGTTTATCTTCTGTAGAAGTAACAAAGCCAGAAGTCCAGGAAATCCGGTCACTGATGAGCTTTCCTCTCTCTTCTAAAGCATGTCTGTTGAACTCCAGATTCAAAGGGTCATGCCAGTCAGTCACTCAGAAAGGCATTCTTAAACGTTAGGTGACTTGCTTTCCAGAAAGTACTTCTGTTTGAATTGATTATTACAGAGGCAACTGTCCCTGTAGTGTCTGAGCTTCATTTAGGCAAACTGGGCAAACCTGAGCCTCAGTTACTGAGCCTACTGGGCTCTGTCTAATTTAGAACATATGGGAACTGTCTGGTCATAGCAGCAAGAATAAAATAGAGGCAGTCCTATGATAAACATGACTCAGAGAACTGAAAATGAGAAAAACCCTGTGCCCTGTCAGTAGTAGTTTTGTGATTTCAGCAGCTAAGGGAACATTTGTGTAATGTTCTTCCAGAAACAAATGCAGACCACAACTGGCAGTTTCATACCATCCCATACCATTATGAGTTACATATTTAGATGTGATCACATCTTCTTCTGTGACATTTACAAACATCACAGTTACATTTTGCAGGGTTTTTTGTAAAAATATGCCTGTGACAACTTCCAGTGAAAAGAATTACTGCAGTGGTGTGTTGTGATCAGCCATGCTGATAAGATACCGTATCTAGCACATTTTTCTAGTTTCAAAAGCAACACAATAAATGTATTTTTTCATCAATACGGTTGCAGTGTATTGAAATACTAGCATGCTCTATGTCCTTTCTAGTCAAATATCAAAGCAAGGTATATATGTTTTCTCTTAAAATTGTGCTTTTAAACTTTCATTGGTTTTAAACATATGAAAATTATGTATTAAAAATCCTTTGAAGCTTCTTTGTAATATGTAATATATACGCATTGTATAACATATATGCTTAAGGGGATTTTTTTTTCAGCTTTTGTAAAAGGAAATAAATTCTCAGGAATTCTGCATAGAAGAGGCAGATGCTGAATAGCCTAAATAATTTCAACATTTTTTTGGAAAGAGATTAGTTCAGATTTTGTCAGCATTCTTTCCTGTTTTAGGAGAGAATGTCAACTCTGTATTCCTCAATAAAATTTCAGCTCAAATACTGACTTTTGTTTCATAAGCTTCAAAAGACACTAAACTGTATTTAACTTTGTCCATAGTAAAAAACCTTCCCACACTGCTGTTCCTTGAACATTAAGTAGCCACAAAGCTAAAGCATTGTCAATGAAAAGAATAGTGAAACTAGTTGATAATTTATTTGCTCAATGATGCTGAATCTTTATAATCTTCTGTTGTTTGTCCCTCCTGCCTACTGAAAGGAAGCGAGTGACAAGAATTTGACGAGGGAAATGTTAAGGATCCAGCTCTATTCCACTACTTAGAGTGGTTAAGATGACTAGGAACAGAGTCATCTCACCTGCATCACCCTGGAAGGTGCATGACTCATTTTAGACAGACTTTGCTTTCTCAGCAGCATGTTATCTACAGGACCACTTGTTTAATGGTTAACTGGCGTGTTGAAATTTGCCACTGTGTTTTTCACAGCAGGAAAACTCCTACAGTGTGACATTTTGGTGGGACATGTAAAAGTCTCTAGGAGTTTGCAAGTGTCGCTTTGTGATGTTACACAATTCTGAAGGCAACAGAGGAATCTATCCTATGGAAGAAGGGACTTCAGCTTTCATCCCGAGCATATTTAATGCTAGTGAAAACTACTAGCGGGTGGTACAAACACATGGATGCCCTGATGCAAAAGTTGGTGAAAGTGTGGTTGACTGTAGCACCATGGAAATTTATCAGAGAACACAACTGACTGAATTTGCAACCTAATATTTTCCACTTTCCCCTTCTATAATTTACTAAAAGGCTGAGGTTTCCATTTATCGGCATTGTTTTTGCCTCCTGTCAGGAAGTGTCTGTAAAGCTTTTGACACTACCTAACTAAAAAAACTGTGTTTGTCATAGCTAGATAAATTCCCTATTGTAAAATTAGTTAACCAAAACATTTCTCTGTGGCTTTGTAGTCTTTCTACCCACTTATTTTCATAGGCAAGTAATCAGTTGTCTTGAGTAATTATGGACAATAGGCTGTAGTCCAGAACAGTCCTTCTTACACACCAAAATACAAAACTCAGATTTTGACCAAAACAAAACCAAAGATTCTCTGAGCCTCAAAAGCCATTATCTACCTGCTCAGACTATACAAAACCCAGATTCATCCTTTCAAATCCCAGGCCTGCAGTTCACTGAGGATTTGTCATGTAAGACTCACTGTTCAACAGAGTAATTGATTTTCATTCCTGAAAACCAATGTTTATGCAGTTTGTGTCCTGCTGGATATTTGATTTTCCTCCAAATGCTAATCAGCAATTTGCTGAGAGGGCAAATATATGATACGTATATAAACTCAAAATTGTCTTTCCTTGCTGGACTTACTACTAGGATGAGCAATTTCAACATGAAGATTTAAACAGAAATTAAATAAACCAGGAAGCCCATATATACAGACTTTACTGTCTTTAGATGGATCTTACATGTTATGAACAAGGATGAAGCTATCCTTTGAACACATTCTTAAATATGTTCCTTATAACACTAAAACACTTGAGTCTTCAATCTGAAGTGTATGCTCTGTGAATATTTGAGGTCCTGGAATGTAATGCATGTTCATGGAGTCAGGCTATGGATAACTAGTGTCCTTTTAACTAAAAGAAGAGTATCACAATTCTGAAAGTAGGTTTTTTTCAATGTATAATTATTGTTAATATTGTTTTAAAAGAAATCATTTACCATTGCCAAAGGTGAATACTGCTTAGTTTGATCTTTAAGTCACCTGGTGCCTTTTTCTTGTACTGCTTGGATTGAGAATATATAGCAAGTGGTCAGTTATGCATGTCCCTCTGGTTGTATGTATTTCTGAACAGGCTTGCTACACAGATTTTCAGCACATTTTCAAGAAGAAAGGTTAATATTTCTGCACTCCATGGTTAAATTCCCATATATGAAACAAAAAACACAAAGCTACAGAGGGAACATGGTCTTTGTCAGTGTTAATTTTCTTTCAAAGAAGAACAGAACAGCTATGAACATGTGTTTGGATTTCTTTGACTTATGCCAAAACCATCACATCATTGCAAAGAAAATGAATGCACATGTCATCTACAGTAGGTCTTAAATTGTTTAATGTACACTTATGTCATTGAGTGAAGTAAGACTTCTTTCCTGTTGTAGGCCAAGGGTAAGGAAAGACAATGGCTGAGGCACCAAGCTGTTGGAGAGCTAGATGATGCCAAAATCATTGATGGGCTGACAGGAGAAAAAGCCATATATAAGCGACGAGGAGACCTCGAGCCACAAGTAAGTATCCAACCAAGGAAAGGTGGAGAAGCACTTAACCAGTTTGCTGACTCCATAGTGACTGTGCAGTGTCTGTGTTTGGAGTTGGGGTAAGTTGTAGGGATGAGAAACTCAGAAGACTCATCTCTGGCTTGGGATGTCCCTGATACAGAGGCATCCAAAGGATGGAAATTTTGCTTTACCTCTTCTTATAGTCTTATATTTCCTTATATTGGCCACCCTTGGAGACAGGACACTGATCTAAGCAGTGCTCAGTTTTTATCCAGTGAAACAGTTTTTATGTTGTTTGCTACTTTAGTGACTAGAAGGCAGTTAGCAAAAAACATTTATTTGATTGGTTTTTATAAGAAAAAGGAAAATATTTTCTCACTAATCTAATTTTTGTTAACAAATATGCTGATACCCTAGGAGGTTAAAAAAAAAAGTGGTTTGCAAGTGTCTGTTCCTTATTCCATGGTATGTGAATAATTTAAACTTCCAGAGATGTTTGGATTTACAAGAATAAAAATTATGATGAAAAAAAAAGAAAAAGCATGAGAAAAAGCCATTAAGATATAATAAAGCTGACTGTTCTATGGCTCAATTCAGCCATTCCTTAGAAAGCATTATGGTTAGACCTGTGTGAGTCAGGAACAGAGAAACCACTTGAATCAGACCAACAAAACCTGGCCAAAGCTAGTGGGGTTAGTTCATAATATTTACCTGTAATACTTAATGACAGATTGTAATTTTTAACTACACTAAGAATTTAGGATTTTTTATAGCTGATTACAGAGTCTTTTTGCATGTCAGCTACCCACATTTGATGGATCCCGGGTGTTATTTTTTTATGCTATTTGGTCCTAATGTCTATTGCTTTGAACAATTTATGGAACTTGGTCCTGCCTGTGTGAAAGATCAGTGAGGGAAAAGTGATTTAATACTCAGTTCTCATTTGTTTCAAAATGTGTTTACTCCATGTATCAGTTTTAGGACTTTGTAAAAGCAATTCAATAAGGAAAAAAAGAGGATACCTTTAAGTGTATGCATAAAAGCCAAAATAAATGTAAGCTTTAACGGGCCCTCTCTGCCCTTGGTTTTGTGTGGGCAGGGATGCCACAGTCTATGAAAAGAATAATTAAAAGAGTAAAGCACACAAATACTTTACAGGTAGAAGAAGCATTTTAGTTATTTGTTTATGGTATGACGTGGTTTTTTGCTAGATCATCTTCAATAGCCTCATGCTTTAACCCAGACTCATCTCATTGCATGCTAAATAAAACACCTCCCTTAAATGTACTGTGCCAAAAATTGTTAAAACAGATGGGGTTTGTTTTCAGGAAAAAATAATAGTTTCAGCATTAGAGTGAAGAAGAAGCTAGTAGTTAATCAGAACAAGATTTCAAACATTTTTGGAATGTTACTAACCTCAGCAGACAAATTTTTACAGTCTTATATGAATCCCTGTTAGTACTGTAAGCCAAGAAAAAGCATTTCCATTATGAGCCTTGGCAGAAAGAGCAAATTTGAGAGTCCCTTTACTGAAATAAAATGTTAAGAATCAAAGCTGAAACAGAAAAAGTATTTTCCTGACAAGCATGTGTGGAATTTTTTGAGGTATTTTGTTCCCAGTCATTGAAGGTGAAGTGAAAGAATGAGTTGGGGTATCTGTCAAGGAACTGGTTTGAAATAGAAAAAGAAGTTAAAATGTTTTAGTTCTTTACAAAACACAAGCTAAACCCCCCCCCCAAAAAAAATCAGTGTTTGCTGAATAAGATTTTCTTGCTTTACAAGGTGCATTGGGTTCTCTTTCTGAACTGTTTTATCATTACTGCTGTTTAGCTTCCCCATCAATACTGGTGTTTGTTGTGTTGTGTTCCCTTGTCAGCCCGGGAGCCCTCAGCAGAAACCCAAACGCTTGCGCCTGGTGGTGGATGTTTCGGGCAGCATGTACCGCTTCAACGGGGTGGATGGGCGGCTGGAGCGCTCCATGGAGGCTGTCTGCATGGTCATGGAAGCCTTTGAGAACTATGAGCACAAATTCAAGGTGAGTGCAGCTGGCCTGGGAGCTCGGTGGCTATTGCACAGCCTGTGTGCAGCAGTGGAAAAAGTGTTTCAGCACTCAAGTCTAGCCAAAGAACGTTATTCATTCCCACAAGGAAATAAAGGCATTCATCTACTTCTGGCAACCGGAAAAGCAGTACTAGTGAAAGGATAAGAAACATTACACGTTTCAGTAAAGGAGGATTCAATCCAAGACTCAAAGATTTTGATTTAATGAGATTCATTGTTTTTTTCTGTTTTTATCTGTTTCTTTGAGCAGAAGGGCTTCAGCCTACAGACCACAAGTAAATATGGGCTTCAGGACATGCAAAGATGCCCTACCCTTCCATCTGCCCAGAGTGCACACAGCAGAACTTTATTATGGGAAACGACCAAACTTCTTTGTCCTTATTTAGGATCCCTTCCAGTTGTCTGAAAGCAAGAAAATAATTTCTTGTACTGAAAGATACCAGGTTCCAGATGTTATGTAACAGTAGCCTGCAAAGGAAATGTAAATAAATTTAATACCCTTTTTGTCTCAGTAAGCCTAAACACGGCCTAGGGCATGTTTCTTTAACTATAAAGAAGAACAGTTACAAGTTAATTCTGGACAGATTGAGTGTTTAATGGAAGAACAGAGATGTCCAATACCTTTACTAAAGAGCATCTCAAACATAAGACTTAAAATACATCAGAAGAAAATGTAAAATCTCCTAAACAAAATTAACAGAAACTTAATGCAGATCAATTCAGCTAGGTCTGCTTCATAGTGTTCTATCAACAACATAATCCTGCAGGTTTCTGCTCTTCCACGGAATCTCATGCACAAAATCAGGCCATATGGAGGCATATATTTCTAGAATGTCTTCTAAAGTACAATCACTCAGACTTCTATTTTTCAGGGGAAAATGCTATAAAAGGAGACAGACATCGTTTTTAGGCTGCTCTCTTAAGGAAATGAGGCATGTGCTACCATCTTCTCTGGCAGTGATGCTTTCTCACCCTTAAACCTTCTTAAACCAAGCACATTGCAAAGTTAGAAAAAAATTGAAACTGTAGTTTTGTTCCCCAAGTCACTGCATTCCTGCAAATATAATGAAAATAGACTAGGTAGAAAGTGATGCTCCACAATCCCATTGGAGGAAAATGCTGTAACCAGAAACTCAGACCTTAGCCCAGAGAAGCCTTCTAAGAACTTAAATATAATTTAAAAAATAATCAGAAATTATGGTTTTATTGGTTCAGCTGCTCATGTATAATAGAGAAGTCAATGACAAATATTTACAGGGACAGTTTAATTATACTACATGACTTGTGTAGCTTGGTAAATCAGGCATACTTCAGCAACATGCAGGTATTAGTATGGCAAAGAGCAGGATCTGCCACACTAAAAGTAGTGGACACAAGGATAAATATCATGTACTGAGGTATAGTCAACATGACTTTTGTAAAGGGAAGTAACATCTCCATGTAGATGACCAAGCAAGACTTGTTGATAGAGTCACCTTAGTCAAAAACACTTGACAAAGTCCCTTTCCAGAGGCTTGTGAAGAAATGGTAGAATGTTGGGGATAAAAGGGAAAGCCTTCAGATAAACAAACTGCTGCTAGATATATATAGGAAACAGACTAAGTGGTCATTTTTTAGAGTGAAGAAGTGAAGGAAGGTCACTGGTGGAACTGTACTGGGATCTGAGCCAGATCCCATGTTGTTATGCTATTCTATATATTCATAAGTGATCTGTAAAAGGGGATGGATAGTGAGGTGGAAAAATTTGCTAGTTAAAGTAAATTATTTGGTGAAACTAAAAGGGAAATCCAGCCACAAGAAGTTGTAGAGAGACCTGGCCAAAAGTGGTGACTGGGAAATAAAATGGTAGGTGGTGGTTAGTGCTATTTGATGTAAAGTGCTGAAGACAGAAGAAAAGAATTCTGATTTTATATGCACAGTGAGGAAATCTCAGCTTTCTGTTAGCACTTACTCCCAACTATATATTAGTGCCCAAAAAAGAAATCTTGTAATTATATTGTATGGTTCTTTGAGCACTCAGTGCTCACCAGCTGTCAAAAAAGCTAATTGAATGTTTGAAACTATTAGCAAAAGAACAGAGAATAAAGGAGAAAGCATGAGAATGTTGCTGCAAACATCCATCACACATTCACATCAGGAGTAATGTATGCAGTTTTGGTCCCTCATTTCATGAAAGTTCTTGTAGAGCTGAAAAAGAAGAGAGAAGAAGAGAGAGTGACCAAGATTGCAAAGGGTATGGAAGTATCTCCATACAAGAAATGGCTCAGTAGGCAAGCACTGCACAGTTTGGAGGAGATAAAAATCAAGGAGCTGATAAAACCTTGAATAAAATAGAAACAGTGACCAGGGGACAGATTTCATTCTGTTGTACTACCGCCATTCTGTTCTTGTTGTGAACAATGAATTATTTTGCCTTTACACAACAGAGGAACACAGGACAGTGGCTTAGAAGGTGATAACACTGGGAAAAGGTTGTATGCAGTGGTAGAAAAGCAGCTGTCCTTATTTTCAGTTTAGGTCTAAAGCTGAGAACCCGGACGTGACCCTCAAGTTCATTGTAAAGGAATGACATGTAGTAGTAGAAATAGAGCCAGCACACTGTGGAGAATTAGTTAATATCATTATGAACTGTCTTCAGTTCTGTGATTTTAACATCTGTGTGTCAGTCTTCAGAGAGTAAGAGAGCCAGTGATTGTTTTAAAGTATCACTGACTCCGTTCTGTAAAACTCTTGACACTTTGCAAGATGCTCCTGATTTTTCTCAGGACAAAGCTGAAGGTTTGGTATGTCTGTGAAAATAGCATACATTATTTCTCATATCTAAAAGAGGAACCATTTGAAAAAGATAGAGGAACACACAATTGTGTAGTGTGTGAGGAGAAATCTGCAGTTTAGCACTTTCTTTCTTTCTTTCTTTCTTTCTCTCTTTCTTTCTTTCTTTCTTTCTCTCTTTCTTTCTTTCTTTCTTTCTCTCTTTCTTTCTTTCTTTCTTTCTCTCTTTCTTTCTTTCTTTCTTTCTCTCTTTCTTTCTTTCTTTCTTTCTCTCTTTCTTTCTTTCTTTCTTTCTCTTTCCTTCTTTCTTTCTTTCTTTCTTCCTTCCTTCCTGCCTTCCTTTTCCTTATCCTCTTCTTGCCTGGTTTTATAAAAATAGACTTTTTTGGCCTTCAAATATGCCTGTTATCTGTTGCTGTTGTAACCCCATCTGCAAGGGTCACAACAACATATGCTGCAAATTTAAGGGGTTTCTTGTACAATCTTTTGAACCAAGGGGATCATCAGGCTTATTGAGCAAAGGGCATTTACACAGTAAAGTTCCCTTCTGCTGTCTTACTGCATCACAGACTTTGGAAAGCAGTTCCTGGCTGTTGCTCAAGATCACTTTTCTGATGGTGCTCAGTTTAGTTCTCTGCTAAATATGGTTGTCAGTTGGTCAGATGGGCTTTTCCTTGGCTGTTTTATCCTACCAATTGAGCTTTCCCTGTGAGTGGTACCCTTTGCTATCATGAAGGTTGTTGGTTGTCTGATTGGTCTTAATAGCACTGAGTGAAGGTAGAAAATACTTCCTCCCTGCCTTTCTATACAGAAGAGCTAAGTATTGGGTATGTGACTGTACCAAGCAGGTAATGAAATTATCCTTCATGAAAAAGCAGACAAGCGCCAGCAGGTATTTGTCAGCTTCTTATGCTTGTGTGGGACATCCTCCCTCCTTCCATTTCCCATAAGTGCAGGCAGTGAATCACTCTCTGTCAAAGGGGAAACAGGAGGCCCACTGTGCAGTCAGGAAATCTGTTTAAATTAACAGCCATGTTTCAAAGCCCTCCTCCAATGTCATCTCATCCACCCTTCCTCTGAAGTGCTTTATTAAAGAAAAGAGTGGGAGTGACTGAGATAATATAAGGCACACTGTCAGTCTTATCCTAATAATGGAGGTCAAGTATCGTCCTGCAAATGCCCCTTGGCCCCTTTAAATGTGTGGATGCATCACTTATACATGTAAGTTATAATAAGCAAGCTATTTTGCAGGATTAAAGTTCTTCCATCTTTTGAATATCTCATTTTAGGTGGCAGTTGTTTGAAAATGCACAAAAGGACAGTTTGTTCTCTGTTTAGTGTGAGGTACATGTCCATCACAAACCGCATGGGTTTATATCATCCCTGATTACCATCATTTGCACACGTGATGGCAGAGTCAGGAGGCATGTCCGGTGAATTATCCAAGAGCAGTTTTATGAAGCCTTTAAAATATTGTAAGTGACTCAATAAATAACATGTTATGTAACTGGTAGGAAAAGCCTGAATTGTTATTTATAGCTGTATTAAAGGAATATTGCAGATTTTATATGCCTGTTTCAGCATTCTGTATTTGGAAAATTTACTATGGAGGCAGCACTGCTAATTCAGGAAAAGAAATGGCAGAATAGTTTCTTTTAAATAACAAACAAAAGATTTGAAATAAATTCAGGGGGAAAAAAGTGTTCAGTGTTGTACAAAGAAGAGATGAATTTATAAAGGTCTAGCCCTCCAGCAGAATCCTGTCTAATTCACACTGCCTTTCACTTTCAGCACACATCTTCTTTCAGCTTTTTTAATGCCTTCGGAAATTAATCCTTTTGGCATGGCAGCTGCAGAAGACAAAGTCTTCCATTTTACCCATTTTAGGCAGCAGCAACCATCCATTCAGTGCAAAATGTGACAGTGGAATAGAGATTGTTTTAACCTTTCCTTATGGAAAGAAACCAACAAAATGATGCTATTTCAAGAGACATGTTTATGTGTTGTGTAGTCACAGCTCTGAATAGAGCAGTTCTTGTCTCAGCGTACCTGAGGCTATTGGAAAACAAGCTGCTGTGTACCACAATAATATATTAATTCAATTAAGCCTTCACTATGTCAAACATATATTTTGCTGCTGGATTTGTCCTGAGAGCCTTTTCTTGCAATCTATTTTGTAAAACAAAACAACAGTCAGTTCCAAGTAAGATCATATCACTGCTCATCTCTCACTAGTAACTCCATCCACATATATTCTACTAAGGAATTTATGAGAAAAAAGCATCAGATTGGATCCTTGGTTTTCAAAGGCCTTCTTCAATGCTCATCTTTAGCTCCTGCAAAGGAAGGAAACTGGTTTTGACAAAGCCTTCATGTACCTGCATGGATTGGGATTCCCAGCCAAGATAACATGAAATCACTAAGGCTCCATTTGCTAGAACACAAATCAGGAGGAGATAATATTTTACTGCAAGGAAACCTGAGTGAGAGATTTAAATTCTTTGCCTTTCAGAGTGAGCTTCTTTGCTCCAGTTTTACTCGTGTCCCAAACTCTGTATTCCTAAATTGTGACAGATTCCATACATTCCCCTGGGCAAACATCTCCCTTCTGTCACTTCTAAAGCTTGGCTGTGAGCCTACTCCCATCCCTCCCTCCCAGGCTGCAATCCTGTGTTGACTTAAGTCAATCCAAGTCAGTGCAGCTACATTCCCATCCCCTCCTTTGCTGGGCACATGCACTCACAACCTCTTAATCTGGGGAGTTGAGCTGCCTAAAAGCAACCTCACACTCATTAGGTTTGGCTACTCCTGGTCCTTGAGGAGCCCAGAGGAATCAGAGGACCATGACGACCAGCACATGAAGGCTGGTAACCACAGCTCTTCTCTTCCACAGCATGGCAGGGTCTCACTCTGTTTCTCAGGAGGCCCTGCTTGACCCAGAGTGCATCAGTCAGGATGAAGCAAACAGCCACTTCTTCCTTGCTGCCTCACCAAGCATTTTTAAATCACCAATAGCATAGTAGGCTGTCAGCAAAGAAACAAGGAAACTGATAACATCTGTTCAAGATAAGCATAGCACTGGGGTGCATGCATGGGCACACACAAAGAATAGCAGGCAGCTAGCTGAGAAGGGAGCAGACAGGACATGATGTTCCCAGGTGAATGCCTTTACGTGCCTGCGATAGTTTGCTCAGATCATTTCAGCCTCGCCTTGCCTGTACCCAGGTTGTAGGTTCCCGCCTTGTGCAAGAATGTGGAGGGGGCCCAGCTGTAGGGTCAACATCTAGTGTTTCATCTAGGAGCTACAGCAGTTCTCCTTACACAGCCTGTCACATTGAGTTTAAGCTTAGGCTTTTTGAGATGAAAGGTTGGTCTGTTACTAGCATATGCCAAGAATCAAAATGCTATTCCCAAGTGGCAAAGTTTGGCCTATTCCCATGAACTCAATATGGCAGAACTGATACCAGGACAGCTAGTGGGAAACATCCAAGAAGCCAGGAAGGAGTTTTCTACAAAGGGATCAGCATTTTTACACAGGAGAACAACAGCATTTTGCTTTACATAGTTAGGTTGTTGTTTTAAAAGTGATGCCGAATGCAAATCTGGTCAGCAAAGGATATGCAAGTTTTCATAATGAAGAGCCTACCCTGAAGATGTGTAGACATTTCTGATGTTACATAAGAACCATGAGCTCTGTGTATTTTCTGCTTCATTAAACCACTGCTTTATTTAGTTCCTCTGATTTGAATTAGCTCTAGGTTTTAAAACAATACTCATGCATGCATTCCTTGTGTGGGGGTCAGGATTTATTGAACTGGATTTATTCTTGTTTTATTTAGGAAATATGCTGAATGTAACCTCAGCATTATTCTGAAAATTGGTGTATTTTCTTTTGCCATGTCTTTGTATTCATCAGGAAGGAGAGAATCTGAAGCATTACTAGTGATAAGAAATAGGTTTTGAAGAGAAAGCGTGTGCTAGAGTGGAAGTTTTCCATGAAGCTGGGTAGCAAATACCAGACATGGAAGAGCTGAGGAGAACAGGAATGGGAAAAGCCAACAAAGCAGAAAGAAATGGGATTTTTTTGTGTGAGGACTAGATTATATAAAGATTTTCTAGGAGGAGAAAGTCTGGATTATGTGAGACTGTCATAAAATGGTCTGACCTTTGGTGAAATAATCTATAGTATGTGGCACATTTGCTGTTTCACAGAGGGAGATGTCACCTTTAAAAGTGTTGTTCCAGCTGCTATAGATTTCTTTTGATATATATATTTTAAGCAAATTATTGATGTGGAAACAAAAAGAGCATTGTCTATAAAGAATGCCTTTCTCCACTCTCTAGGACCTGACATACCAAATAAAGTGGCTTTCAATAAGGAAGAAAAGACAGAAAAGCTTTGAGGAATAGACCTGCCTTTTAGCAAATGATTATGGGGGAATTAGGGATGGTGAACCCAGCAGGGACCTATAACAGTATGTGAAAAAAAGAAAACAGAAAGGCAAAATATTCTATAAGGGCTCCGTCTCAACTAAAGGCAGGTCTGTGTCAGCTAGTCAGGGGGAAATACAGGCATATTCATGCTGAGGAATTGCCAACTCAGGTCTCTCTGGGCTCAGGATCTGTACACTGTGCTCTATTGCTTGGTGTAGAAAGCTCTTAAACCCATTTTTGTCCTGCCCATGAAGTCTCCCTGGGGTGACTGCCACATTTAAAACACAAAGGGCGGGTCAGGACCTTGCCGTAACTCAGCTTGTCTTGGTTTTCATGGAACAACAATGAAGTTCTCACATAAAACAGAGGCCTTCCCAATATTGCATTATTTGTTCAACAAGATATTTGAACTGTTACAGTTCTATATATCATCTTTGCAGCATCTTTCACAGGAGAATCATGTGCACATCATCTCCTTTGAAAACATACAGAGACTCTTCGAATTCACTTCCCTACGTACTTTAAGCAGTGGCTTTGATCTCTTATGCACAAAAGTAAGGAGTGCTGATTTTCAAAAAAGGCAGCTTGTAATACTTTTTTTTTTCCTGAGCAGAATGAGGTCACAAAAAAGATCCATCAAACATAGGAGCTACTCTCAAACAATGTGCTTCTTGTTTGTCAGACGCAAGAGGATGAAAATTACAACTTAGAAAAAATACTTGGACAATGTGAGAGGGCAAGGTCTTGATCTTATGCATCATTGCTCTGCACTTGGTGGGATGATGTGAAAAACAAGTAACTTTTCTTTAATTTCATTATTTAGCAATTCTTTCCCATGTTTTCATGTCACTGAGAAATTGCAAGTAGTTCCCTTAAGCAGCTCATAAACATAAGCATGGAACAGCATTTGGGGTTTCTCGTTGAAAGCAAATTGCCTTTGATCTGTCTGATGTCATGGCGACCCAAGGGCCATTTGTGACTGACAGATGAGTGATGATATTTCTTTCTTGCAGTACGATATTGTTGGACATTCAGGAGATGGCTTCAACATCGCATTGGTTGGGAGTGACAAAGTTCCGAAGAACAATAAGCAAAGATTAGAGATTCTTAAGGTAAATCCTACTGATAAGTGATGCTGGATAATTACGGACTTTATGACTGCAAAGATAAAATTGTGGGTGCGTCGCAGAATGCAGAACATGAGGAAAGTGAAATAAAAGAAAGACAAGAAAGCAAACTCTGTGTATTTACATAACACTGAAACAGGACCTTTCAGAGACATGGCAGAAAACAAATCATGCCAAAATAGTAGAAGCTGGTATGCCTTTTTCTGAACTGCTGTCATAAATATGTCATTTTGACTACCTGTCAAAGGATAGGGGAAGTTCCAAGCATTATACAATGATATAGATAACTCTGTCTAAATCATGTGGTGATATTATTAGTGCATAAGTAACTAATTTGAACCGTAGAGAGATCCCAGGTCAGTGATTTAGCCTGGCACCTGCAAGAAGTTATGCATCACAGTAGCAGTGGGAAAATGTGTCAATGCTGGATTGAAAACATGTTAAATCACAATTGCAAAGTGAGTGTATTTACCAAAATGTTACTGTACTAGAATGAAGAAAAATTGAATATATTGTCGGATTTAGCTGTTTGGAAGCTTGATATGTTAGAACTGTGTATTTAAGCTTCCCTTGGAAACTATTTTTAAAAGATTGGGGTCTACTTCAGTTAAAAGGAATGGCTAAAATTTCTTGCCTTCTGCATAAGAAACAGCTTCATCATCATTTTTATATGTGATTGCTACTGTTATGAGTCAGACATTTGATAGTAAGTGTGATACTGTGACACTGCTAGGAGGTCTAGTGCAGATTATGAACAGGCAGGATTTTGAATTATGGTCACAGTAGTAGGAAACTAAGCCCTGTTTTTTTCCTTAAATACATAGGAATGTAGCTACTCAAAACTGCTACTAAAACTGTGTTTTACCTTCCCTAAGGCCCTGTATAATTACCTTCCTGTGTGGGTTTTGATTGTTTGACCTACTGTGTTTTTGGGAAGTGCTGTCTGTCTTGAAATATGACGAGTTATGTACAAAAAGCTGCATCTTCTGTTGTATCTGAAACACTGTCCGCATTTCTGATGCATCCCCTTATGCAGCATAACAGAATATTTACTCCCTCCTGTGCTAGCTGAAATGAATGTTTGTTCCTAAAGTCATCTTACATATTTCCACATGGTTATGCTGTGCACACAGACTATGCATGCCCATGCTCAGTTCTGCATGAGTGGAGACCATACCTTGGAAGGGACAGAGCATGCCATTCGTGAAATCACCAAGGAAGAGGCTGATGAGTATTTTGTTATCGTCTTAAGTGATGCGAACCTCGAACGATATGGTATTCAACCATCAAGGTTTGCCCACGTCTTGACCACCAATACTCAAGTCAATGCCTTTGCCATATTTATAGGATCCTTGGGAGACCAGGCAGATAGGTAAGTATGTTTGTTTTATACCTAATACTGTTTGCTTTCATTTGTCGTAAATCTAAGCTATGCTTTTGTTGCAGTGCAGTTTGGCATAGTTGCTTATGCTATTGTTCGGCATTAAGGTTTTGATCATGGTATCCTAAAATCACAGAATGGTTTGTGTTGAAAGAGACCTTTAAATATCATCTATTCCAACCCTCCTGCCATGAACAGATATGTCTTTCACTAGACCACATTGCTCAAAGCCCCATCCAATGTAACTTTGAACACTTCCAGAGACAGGGTGTCCACAACTTCTCTGCATAACCTGTGCCAGTGCATCATCACCCTCATTGTAAAGATTTCTTCTGTATCTTCAATCTAAATCTACCCTCTTCTGGTTTAAAACTGCCAAACCTTATCCTATCATTACAGGCCCTGGTGAAAGGTCTCACTCTCTCCTTATGAGCCCCCTGTATTTATTGAAAGGCCTCACTAAGGTCTCCCTGGACTGTTTTCTTCTCCAAGCTGAACAGCCCCAATTCTCAGACTGTCTTCATAGCTGAGGTGTTCCACCTCTCTGACCATTTTTGTGGTCCTCCTCTGGACACAGTCCAGCGTGTCCATGTCTTGTTTGTCCTGAGGACCCCAGAGCTGTACACACCACTCCAGGTGGGATTTCACAAGAGTGGAGTAGAGGGGCAGAATCACCTCCCTTGACCTGATAGTCACACTTCTTTTGATGCAAAAGATCCAGGGTATGATTGGCTTTCTGGGCTGTGAGGGCACATTGCCAGGTCATGTCCAAGTTTCTATCCACCTTTTTTATTTTGTTATTAATCTACTAGTGAGAAGCTGTAGCTTCTGACATGCATCGGGAAGGAGACTGGCTTGTGGGTCCCACAGACATCCCTTGTGGCCAGATAGTTCAGAGTATTCTGTGCATCCAAAGGGGGCAACTGAAGCCATCCTCCCACTGGAGGATGTGCGCTATCCCCTTGTGTAATATCACTGTGTAATCATAACAGAGACACAGTGCCTTTGTCACTGCCCACTGTGTGGTTCCAATGTGCGTAGGCCTAAGAAAAGAGATTAAAACAAAATAAGCTGGAGCATAATGGTCTGGTTGTAGTTCTACTATGTAATTTCACTTTAAATTGTTTGGGCACAAGGGAGAAAAGGGAAATTCTGTCCCAGGTGTCCATCCAGGTTCCAGGACCAGTACAGGCAGCAAAAAGCTGGTATAGCCATATATATATACAGTGTCTTTTCTGCTTCTGTTTGAGTCTTCAACTAGAGCAGAATGAGCAGAATGAGAGAAATCCCAAAGGGAATTGGCCCTCAGTACATAATTTTAATCAGTAAAGGGTTGAAAGATACAGCTGCACAGCCACCATTGTGGCTGCAGGTCTGTACATCAGTGTCAAACGAGAACCCATTCTGAAAGATTATAATTACAGAAAGTCCTTTTACTTTTTCTAGGAATTAAAAAAAAAAAGAAGTGATTGACCATATCCTGCTGTGTAAGAGGAAATCTTATAATGGTCTAGTTCACTGGGTATGGAAAATGCACACAATGCTGTCACTGAAATGCATTTCTATGTACATGGAAGTGCAGAATTAGACAAAGCCTTCCTGTAACTGCTGTGGGGGAAGGAGAAGGGAATTCTCTGTTGCTGCTTTCTTTAAAACTAATTTTAAAAGTGAGTCTTTACTTAGCATTGGAGAAATGGTGTGGAGCATAAACTCCTTTAAAAAGAAGTGAAAACTAAACCCCAGACTTGCTGACTGGATGTGAGGAGTTTGTAAAACACATCTAGTTGAACTTTTTTAAGGGGGGGGGGTGTTAATCTGTGAATAAAAATGTGTCAGGTAAATATTGGCAGAAAAATACATTTCCATCTAATCTGCTGCAATCTCACTTAGAATCTGCATTTTCGAATCATGGGAGTTGTTGAACTGAAAGAGCTGTGTGTTCATAGTAGTTGATTTAGAGTAAGTAGCTTCATTTCCACTGTAAATCTCTATCTGCCATCAGCAAACCAGTTGAGATGACACCTCATGGGGTCACTGGGGTCACCTTGATCAAAATGGAGTTTTGGCATGTCAGAAAGAGGGTGTGGATAGAAATCTCTGGAAATATTCTTGTTTGTCTTGCTGAAAGAATCTCTCTGCCTTAGCTGCTCTCAGTGTTTCCTCCCACTGCTGCTTTCCCAAACCTTTAATTGCATGGTGACAACAGTTCGAATGGCATGGATTGGGAAGATATTCAAAAGGAAAACATCCGTTCTTAAAAAACCCTGGCTTGTGGTAGGGAAGATAATTTAAGGTGGTAATTGTGTTTTTTCCCTCATTCTGCTCCTTAGGCTGCAGAGGATGCTACCAGCAGGTCGGTCTTTTATTGCCATGGATACCAAAGAGATCCCCCAGATTCTGCAGCAGATCTTCACGTCTACCATGTTGTCAAGTGCCTAAGCATCACTGATGTCATGCTGCGTGAATTTAAAGAAGAAATCCACTCCTGCTGGAGATATAAACCCTAAAGCTGAGGATAAACACATTTATTAATACAATACATACTGTTCTCTAATCAGCAAAGCAACCCAAATCTACATGACAGCCAGGCTATAAATTTTCACCCAAAACCTCTCAACCAACTTAGCACGTTCAAAGAAGTGCAGCGGGGCAGAGGATGGCAACAGATGTTTTTCCGGAGGGACAAACAAATAAAGGACAGTTTGTGATCATTCCTCTGCCTGCCGTGTTGCCAGCACGACAGGATCATCTCACCCTCACGGTTCACTGGGATTTGGTAATATTATGCAAGGCAGAGCCAGGCAATCTGTTTCACTGTTTTGCATGCATATGTTTGAATGGGTGGTTAACTTCATCTCTGATTTAAACAGGACTGCTCTTGTCAGGCAGGAAAACCTTCCCTCCTTTGCTGTTGCTTTCTTGTCTCGACGAGCATCGGGGGCTTCACCCCGATGATGATAACAATGGAGCAGTTTGGAAACAATGACTGTCATGTGTAAACATTCATTATCTGATCAGGCACGGGTGCTCAGAGTTGTCAGATCTAGAGAAAGTGGCTGTTAAGAAGGAAAGGAAAACAAAACAAAAATAGATTCCTTCAGTTCTGCCTGTGAAAAGTAAAGGGCAAGGGTCAAAATGGTCTTAAGAAGCCCAATGACCAGTGTTTCCAACGAGGGAACTACTGCAGTGGCTCCTTTGCATGGCCAGTGATGCTGCCCCTCTGCACTGTTGTACAGAATCCCGAGAATGGCCTCACAGCACATGGGGGTAACTTTTACATCAGGAGACAAAAAAGTTACTAATGCTTTGCTAAAGCTCATTGATGGTCTGGTTTGTTTTGGTCTTTTGAAGATGAAACTGGAGGAGAGATTTAGGCATGAGAAAATAAGTTATTTTTTTGTAAAGGAAGAAGAAAATGTCTATTTTAGCAAGATATCTGTGTTAGAGAGTATTTAATATCCAAGATAGGTATAAAGACTTGATAATTCGGTTGGTGTTTGGTTTGTCCCATGAGGTGGTAATTCCTCTTTGTCTACTAAAGAAGAGATATTTTGTAGTTCTTTGGGAACAGTGGAGTATTTGATGAACTGAATGTATGATTTAATTAAGCTGGGGCAGGGAGTGTGCATCATTACTGATAGTCTGCTGATATAATTTGAGGGTAACTGAAGAGAAGCAAGTTCAGGAAGAGTACTTACAGAAACCTGAAAGAGAAGTTGCAATTCTTTTAATATTTCTCTTAATCCTGCAGTTGCTCCAACTGCACCATGAGCAGTATGTTTGGTGGGGAGAAGGCAAATTAATTGGATCTCATTAAGTACAACCATTGGTATTTTAAAGGGTCATTGTCTACTCCATCAGTCCTGCAGCAAAAATCTTTACCAGAGCATCAAAAATGTGCTCCATTTAGGATTTGTTTCGAAGTCTGGTCAGCTTTCAAACTCTTTATGACAAGAGAGGATGGAAGACATTTTTCAAAGGCTTGTTAGTATTGTTATGATAGCTATATATGTGAAAACAAAGAGGCTGAAGATGCAATTCCTGTTTGGAGAGAAGGGAATTGGGAGGGGAAGGTTGAGAAGGTTACCCTTGTTTGGGACAAAGTCATGTATACGCCCACTCACACAGATGCAACTACTAAGGGGAAGTACACTTCAAAATAAAAATACCTTGGTCCTGGAAACATATGATGAGATACTAAATGCAATAAAGAATTGGCATATTAATAAGACTGTTAGCAAATGTGTTTTAACATGGAAATTCCTTCAGCACTTCTCTTTTCTTGCCAGCAGTCCTGAAAAAAGGAAGCATTTCTTACAGTTAATTAGCAAGCTCACTGTGTGCTTTCTAGAAGACTTGAGTGGATAAACTTTCTCACCTCAGATTTACATGCATTAAAATACTGTTATCATCAAAGAAAAATCAGTGCTTGTCATGTGAAAGGTGGGTATTTGGATTTTTGTCTGTCGGTACCCCCAGGAAAGTCGAGACCCTGGTGTCTGACAGTCTGTCAGTGCCTTGTAATGAGACCCTTCACCAACAGATTCACAAGTCTGCAGGGCACCTCGACCACCCTTGTTAGGGGGAACTCAACTGAGCGAAGACCCCTCAGCAGGTCCTGCCAAGGTGTTACTCACTGCCAGCAACTGCAAGGACTCACTTTAACAGTTCACGGAATAACACTCTTTATTAACACAAACTGTGACAGGTTAATCAGGTTTGAAGGTTGTTGGTGATAGTTTCTAACTGCAAAAGTATGTCTTAAAGCAATCTACTGATACATACATTAAGCAAGCACAATCTCTGATACAAAGCAATCTACTAATATGCTATGGGCTAACCACAAACAAGAGCTGTGGTCCTAGTAGCAGCATTTAATACACATAGAGTATATTTCTCCCTCAAGGTGTCCCTCTGGCAGGGGAAGAAGATGGACTCAGCCTGTCAACTAACCTAAGCAGTTTTGGTGGAGGTCTTCTCTCATTTTCCCCCTATCCCCAACTTACTTTTGTACTATTTCTTTATGTTTGGTGTAGTTTGAGTGGCTTTAGTCATAAATACCTTTTATTTCTGATTGGTGTAAAGTTATCTCTCTCTCCTTAATGGGAGGGGGATGGTCGTGGCTTGGCACCTAAGGAGAGGGTTCAACATGGTTGTTGGCTCCAGCAGCAGAGCACCTTGGTTCTCCCTTATCAAACAGGTGCTGTACAGTCTCAGTACCACAATATTCCCTCATTCTGCTGGGATTTGAATGGAAGAGGGCCATGTAGCCTCCACTTCGTTCCACACTCCATCTGTTCCTCTGAGCAGATGTTTAGGATTGTATTGGGGAGCACATCAGCCTCAGTCTGTCCAGGGAGTTGCAGCTGCTTTTTACCCTAGAATTCTGAATCTCCTCCAGATTTAACCCCATCCATCATTCCACAGTGCTATTTAAGGTAAATCCAATTTTGAACCATTTGTTTGATCATCTCTATAAATTATATTTCATGTCATACTATTTAAAGTTACTTTTCTGTAGTGTTTGGTTTTATCCTTTGTTTCAGAAAATGTCTGTTGTCTTTCAGTTCATGTATCATGGGCCCATAGGATATGGCCATGTCCAGGGCCAGGCCTGGCTGTGAGGGTGGTGGAAGAGTGTGGAAGCAGTTCTAAACCTGCCCTCTTTTAGTTGATAGATACTCCCCGTTGTCCTATCACTATGTGCCCTTGTCCACAGTCCCTCTCCAGCTCTCCTGTAGCCCCCTTTAGATACTGGAAGGCTGCTCTAAGGTCTCCCTGGAGCCTTCTCTTCTCCAGGCTGAACAACCCCAGCTCTCTTGGCCTGTCTTCACAGGAGAGGTGCTCCAGCTCTCTGATCATCCTTGTGTCCCTCCTCTGGACTCACTCCCATAGGTCCGTGTCCTTGCTGTGGTGGGTCCCCAGAGCTGGATGCAGCACTGTAGGTGGGGTGTGATGAGACTGGAGTAGAGGGGAAGCATTACTGATAGGTTTTGAGAGAAAGAGAGAAGAAATGAGTGAGAAGGAAAGGTTTTGGGATTTGCCTTTAATAACGCTTCATTGCAGAGCATATTTGACCCGACAGTGTCTCTGTAAATTTCAAAAATCCAGGTCAAAATTTTCCCCAGGCCATGCATCTCTCACCTGCTTTAATGCCCATTGCTTCCCCAGGGAAATCAAAGCAGCAGCTGTGCTTTTCTCTATCTCACAAGGACTCAGTGTTATTTCCCTGCTCAGAAATTCAGCACTCTTCTTTTAAGTCCCTGGGATTTTCAGAGCTTCCTAATATGCATTTATTTTTCATTAATGAAATGCTTAAGAGTAACATGGCTTTGTGTAGCTAACAGCAGCACCAGTGACTGCTCTCACTGGAGTGCATGCACCAGGACTGCATGTCACTCATCCCCTCTGAAAGAGTGTTAAGGTATTTTTCATCTCTTTCCACAGTCTATTAAGGCACTTCTGCACTCATCAGTTTTTATGGAAAGGCACTGTTTTGGTGAATGAATAGAGCTGCTGGCTGGAGCAGGTCCTGACCTATTGCTAATGCTTTAATTGCGTTAGTCATGTCAGCAGTAGTGATTTTAATTACGTCTTATAATGCAGATTTTGGTCTAATTCTGTTCCTATATGTAATGTGTTCATACCCACTAGCAGTTAGTAGCAGTACACGGTCATTTGGGATAATTATTTAACTGAGGTGCAAAAAAAAAATACAGAAAGCCCAGGCAGAGGTGACTTCAATCAGAGCAAAGCACGTTCCTCATTTACAGACATAAACAGCTTATGCAAGTGTATAAAAGCAATAGGTTAACATGAAGTGCAAGGAGAGTTAGGAGGGATGCCTGATCTTTGACTCCAGCAGTCTATTTCTTTTTTTTACTTCTTTACCAACATTGGGTGTCAGGCGTGACTGTGAATGTTGTACTCGAGCTTATCTGTTAGCCTGATAAAATTAAGACTAATCCTAATGGCTGATAAAGTATACTGATGTAATATTCAAGTAAACACACAGGCAACAGGAGATACAGATACTGTACTATATGTGAAAAGTCAAACCAAGAAAAGGATCCTGATGCCTGGCTGAGAGTATGAGTAAGAGATGCAAGAATACCAGAGTTTTTTTTAATCTATACAGTTAAAATATGTTCTTAAAATTATTACAAAACAAGTATTAAATTAATTTTTACAATTAAAAAAGCTATTGTGCTGTGTTGGCTATTGCACATTATTATGTTTATTAATAAATAGCATTCCTGTAAAAATGAGAATGTACAAGATATTTATTGAGAAATAAAATATAATTCTTAACCATGTCTCAGATCCAGAAGGCTACTTTGAAAATATAATTGTTGTACAAAACTTCTAAATTTGAAAAGATCCAGGATTTAGTTAGTGCCTTAAGTACTACTGATTTAGTGAGAATAGGTAAGGCTCTTCAGTTTGTGTGCTACAAAAGTAATGGAAGTTGTTCATTTTATTAATAATTCTGCTCCTGGGGCAAACATGTCTGTTTTGACCCCATCTTTAAAAAGATACAAAAGAACCCAAACCAACTTGTACTTTATCATTTACTGTTCTTTCTGCCATGTGGGGAGAGAGCAAACATGCTCTCCTGTCCTGACAACGAGCCTTTTAGAACAGGAAGGGGAGTGTTTCTCCCTGCTCAGCCCCTGTGTTTGCTGTACAGTAGCAGCACTCAATAGATGGAAACACCTTGCATGGTCCATTATGTGTGCCAGACATTTTATCCAATGTAACAGGTATCCAACAGCAGCCCAACATCACACAGGGTAAGTTACAGTCATAGACTGGTGCTCTGGGTGTTCAAGGGATGGCTATCAATGCCCAAAGCACTTGAGCATTTTGAAAGAGTAAGTGAAGCCAAGACCCTCCCATATCAATTGAATTAAAATGCCTCCCACACTGTGCTATTAGGGATATTTTTTCCAAGACGATTGTTGGCGTATATGTTTGATGTGAGCATGCTCTTTGCTGAAAATGCAGGTGATGTCTCACTCAAGAATGTGTGATTGTTTACAATTATTTGTAGCAAACAAATTCCCCCAGAAAAAATACACTTGCAAGGCAAACGGTTCTGCTGAAGGATTTCGTCGTCTAGGAGACAGGTTTTACACCATCAAAATAAACAGGAAACAAATTGCCTGACTCAGAAGTACTTATGTTTTTGAGATTGTTATGACAATGTGAACAGCATTGTCACTGAATAAAATGTTT
Organism: Scytalopus superciliaris; assembly: GCA_013400415.1. Taxonomy (NCBI): domain Eukaryota; kingdom Metazoa; phylum Chordata; class Aves; order Passeriformes; family Rhinocryptidae; genus Scytalopus; species Scytalopus superciliaris. The sequence goes on from VXBX01004429.1 coordinate 754,609, forward strand.
TAAAGTCAACTATATTTTCTGGGAAATAAGCGTGTGTGGGAAGATTGCAGAAGAGATTCAACATTCTTCAGGATGAAGGTGATGGTGGGTTTTTTCCAAAGATGAAGACTGCATTATAAAATTGGAATAACTTCATTTTCATTACCATCTGTTCTCCAACTTTGACAGGATAAATAAGCATATGAAAATCTACTTTAAACACCCAAACAGATACCCTTAATATTACTCACAGCATCCTTAGTCTGAACAGCTGGCATGATTGCATGCAGAAAAATTCTGTGTCCTCCACGCTACATGTGTAGCATGATCCTAGTCAAGAAAAACCTCATTGCAGTAAGTATACTGATAGCTGGAAATGTAAAAACCAAAAAATATCTCAGATTTTGACCCTGGATTTCCCAGCCATCACATAGTTTTGCTTTGGACAGGCTGAGCTGTGCAAATCCAGGTAGGGCTGGAAACTAGACCCAGATCCAGGCTGTGGATCCCTACCAACCGGGTGTAATCTGGCACCAGATTATATAAGGGAACAAACATAAGAGAGAAGAGCAGAAAAGGGAAAAAATGAAAAATTCCTCATTTTCAACCTGTTCAGCTTCCTGAACTGGCTTGTCTTGAGCACCAATGCAGGCATCATCAGGAGAGAGGTGAAAACTGCAGACAAAGGAGCCTGGCTGGAAAGATCTACCAGGCACAGCCACAGCAATAAAATTACTCACAGTAAAAAGCACAATCCAAAGCCAGGAGGGGTCATCAGAGGAGGTGCATTCAGCAAACAGAGCATGACTGAGATGCTGCCATGTCATGGCCAAGACCTGCTGCAGGAGCCATTGTTACACACCAGGTCAGCGATTATTGGGTCCAAACCACGCGCTTGCGTGTGTGCGTGTGCGTGTGCGTGTGTGTGTGTGTGTGTGTGTGTGTGTGTGTAGGGAGGGAGAGAGGACCATGCCTCCAGCACAGTGTCCACATGCTCAGCCAGGATGGCCACTGACGTTTGCTGCCACATGGCACAAAGGCACGAAACTCCTCTCACTCAATAAAATCTGACTGCTAACCCACCCACCCACACCACACCAGGAGCCCCTGGTTGGCTGTGGCATCCTCACTTTGGCTGAGGGGGCAGGGAGTGGTCAGTGAACCAGAGGTCCTGCCTGGAGGGAGTGGCCACAGCGACCAGAGCAGATAAACACGCATACACGAGGTGTCAATTGTGGGGCATGTCGTGTTCTCTTTGAAGGTGTCAACATGTGACCTTCTAAGTGATAATTATGGTTTTCTTCTCTCCTCTTTATCTCTCTTTATTCTTTCTTCTCATAATCTCTCTTCGTTTATTCTTATCTTCCTTTTGTGGGTAACTTACACACTTATTTTCTCTAAGTTATGGGTACCTCACTTAAATTGCATGGAGTTTGTGTTTGCCTGGTGTAACAAAAGTTCCTCACTATAGCAGTGCTTGTTAGCCCTGGTAATCTGCTGTAATGCTTCTGTGAAGTTGCACGTTATCTCTGTAAAATCCTTTTTGCCAAAATGCCTCTTTTCTCACCAAATTAAAAGAAAAGTGTGTAATTATTCTGCAGACATTAACTCAAGGTACCAAAGAACCAAAGGCTTTGCAAGAGTTTGTCTAAGCAAATTCTCTTGAAGCCTGAAATTAAGATGTACACCCAGTAAAGCTCAAAGCTTTGGGACTGGAGTGTAACAATCACGCAACACAAACCCATCCTCACTCAGTTGGGTAGGCTCAAAGGCAGATCTCAGCCTCTAGAGTCAGCACTACATCAGAGCCTTTATGGCTTCAGCCTTAGCTCTTGTCCTCAAGGCTCCTCATCAGCAACAGGCGTGAAATAAACTTCCCTACCCCAGGCACGTGCTCAGAATGAACTGAGGCTTGTTAACATCATTGAACAGTGGCGTGGGGACTAGAATAAAACATCTGTGTTCCCTGAATACAAATTTTGTGAGCTTTGTTCCTTTTTAAATAAGTACAAGTCCCTTCTAGCACAAGCCAAAATTTAAAAGTCCCTGGAAACCTCTTACTGATGGTGGAAATATTTGCTGGCCACCTATAAACTAAACACATCTCAAAAATATGAAGGAAAAATATTCTTTTTATACCAGCACTTGGTACAAACTCCATTCTTAGCAACAGTCTTATGAGAAGTAAAAAACAGGTTTTATTACAAGCAAATGAATTACACAGAGGCTTGCTAACTTACAGACGTATTTTGTCTAACTCATAGGCATCCCCGTGCAGTTGTGAGGCACATGGTCCTGTCTGGAGCTTGCGCCGGGGTAACATGCGGCCGGGGATAAGGAGACTGTAAAATGAATATGGATAGGGAACCCCTCTCACCACATGGGCAGCCATGGGGGCTGCCATGTTGCTGGGGGCCCTGCCTCCCAGCACGGCACAACCAACCAGGGAGGGGGGAACGCCTCTTCTGTTACACGAATAAGGCGGGACCTTGGGAACTTTTAAAAAGCGTGATTTTTGAATTAAGAAGTGTGTTCTCGGGACCCTTGGGAGCCGGGCACCTGGCGCGCGCTGTATTAGAATTTTCCTTGCTTGTTATATTTCTTTGTTTCATAGATTATTTTTTCCGTTTTCTAAATTTAATAAATGAGATTTTTCTCACAATCTTTTCAGTCGAAATCATTAAATAAACCTTTTATATTAACTTCTCTGGCCAGGGTCTCAGAGTAAGATGACAATATTACATTCAGATGGTGGTTTGGAAAAAGTCCACAAATAACATTACAGGGTTAGGAAATTGTGTTATATTGAAGAGTGATATGAGGAATGATGTCCCTCATATTTTTGCTGTCGTCATGACTGAATCATGCCCTGTGCCATCTGTACCAACATCTGCATTTCAGCTTGAATGGGTTCAACATCTGTAAGGTCACCTACTCTAAATAGTTTCCAAACTGGCAATTATAAATAAGTTTGGGTTTTCTAAAGAAATGCATTTGATTAGGGACAGGGCTGCTTCCCTGTCATGATTTACAGAAGCAGGGACCACACCTCCCAGTAACAATAGCCCTGCATCTGCTGCCCCCATCACAAAAATATTTGGTGGTAGCAAAGGAGCAACCTTAGCATTGCCTTCTCCCCTTCTACTTGAGCAGTGCAGGGAGGGGTGGTGCAGGGACACGTTTTGCAGGGACAAGGACATCTAGGCATTGCTGCTGGCTTGTGTATCACACAGTTCTCTGTCCTGCCAGTGAGCCCGCTAGCTGCTCTTCTCCTTCCCTGCTGCTGGGGGTTGCATCTGTCTAGGACTCTGGCAGCCTAATTTGCTACTTCTGGCTCATGGGAAAGCCAGAAGTCAGTTGTAATGAAAAGCCTGCAAGCGCTACATTCAGCAGAAGAAAGTGTGGCTGAATTTTGATGCACCAAAATGACCGTATATTTTCCCCTCAGAATTATCTGAAAAACTGCTCTGCAGGTCCCCCCTACTTCCTGCTGTCCCCAAGCCCCTTGGTGTTCCTCACTATATGGAGGGCGAACAGGGAACACTGAAACTCTGGGTCTGCCTTCTCTGCTGTACTGAGGACTGAGTACCTCACTGCATCCCTTTGGAAAGAAATCATATAATGTGCACAAAATGGGCAAAATCAGAATAGAGACACAGCTGTCATAGTCCTCCTCACTCCCTCGATTTAATGACATGATACACTTTCTGACATGATCCACTCTGGGAACCATGCATGGTTCCCAGAGAGCAAGTCAGATGCAATAGGAAAAGGGAGACCTTACATTCATCAATATATTTGCTATTAAGACCTTGGCTTAAGGACCATATTTATGTTGAAGCACAGATTTTATGGTACAAGGGCTGAGCATGCAGGCAGCACGCACTGGCAAGCATGCCCATAGTGGGGACACATGCCAAACTGGCTGTAAGCTTCATATCTGAGGGCAGCAATCATATTGGGAAAAACAAACGCTGAAAGAGGGCTCTGCCTCATAGTTCATGCTTGCTCAGGGCCATCCTGACCTGGTACACATGGGTCTGCCATGCTGCAGCTGCTCCCCGTGGCATCACCGACTTCTCCTCTGCTATTGTCTCCTCATTTGAAGAGGGCAGATTGTCTCCTGCTCCTGCTAATGTAGTTTGTAACAGGCAGGAGCAGCAATTTGCTGTGATTTCATAAAGGTTGTATCTGAGCACTGAACAGGCATGGACTGATGGGGCAGTGAAGTGGAGGCAGTCACTGCAAATGCCACTAAGAGAATTTTTTAAGAAGTCACCTTATTCTCCCTCATTCTTACATTTTTAAGTCACCCCAATCTCCTATTGCACTCAAGAAGGTCTCCATGCCTAGAAAACAACAGCTTTACTTCTCTGTTATGGTGCATTAAAGAACTCAAAACTCTCCTCTCCTTTAGTGCCAGCTCAAAAAAAATCTCATCGCCCACCTCAAATCACTCCTCTCTCTGCTGCAAGCAGTACTGCCAGACCAAGGAGCCTCTGCAGGACCTGGTCCCTCACAGGCAGGACAGGTTGGAAACAGAAACTCTTAAAATACATAAGATCTGGATTAACACAGCACAAACCCCATACCACAACACTAAGGAGCCCGAACAGCAGCATGCATGCCCAAACATGAGCCAGTGCTAATGCTGCTTGTGCATCATATGCAAAGTAGGAACTCCTTTATTTAAAGGTTTTAAGCATGAGGTATTATAGCTCTAAAGTAATTAATAAGTTTATAATGCAGTGAAAACATAGAGCATCCTTTCTCCTCTGCCTTTTAATTTATCAACTGTGAGTTTTCATCCACGTGCATATGAATAGATAAATCATTCAGTTACAGAATAGCTAGACAGTGCCAAAGGCCAAAATATCATTTAAAACTAGTACTTTACAGTGTTCATCCAATACTTGGAACAACAGAATATAATCAAAACATTTCCCTAAATGCATCTCAGTGCTTTACAAAGCAGTTGAAAGATACTGGTGCTCCATCAAGAGCAGCTCAAAGCTTGTTAGCCTTTTATTTTAATCATCCTTTCTCTTTAGTGCACTATCCAAGGTGGCTTAGGATTGATAGGCAGATGGACAGGTACTTAACACAAATTAAATCTCAGTCACAAGTGCCCTACATGAGCCCCTCCATTCCTTTCTCAGCACCATCCAGATGGTTTGGCTAAAAGACTTTAGAGCCAATTAGCTAAAGCAAGCATAATGTACACTGTGCATCTGCAGTGGGTTGCTGCATTAACACCTAAGCATGACCCTTGTGCTGAACTATCACATGAGCTTTTTGAGGTGTCATTTGCATCCTGCACACAGCGCACCTGCCGTAAAATCCGTTACACAAATTTTAGTTGGAGTGTGGGTTTTTAAAGTTTCCTACTTCTCAAGCACTGCTGTGCACCCTCATTAATGTGCCTCGGTCGTTTGCAGGGTTAAAAAAAGAAGGAAGCAGCTATGATTCTCTGTGAAAACAAAAAGTGAAAAGATCCTTCCTTTCACCACCACCACCAAAAATGATGAAGAGGGAAAGCAGGAGAGAAAATATTTTTCTGAAAAAAAAATAAATGAGCAGGAACAGATGCCAGAGGGCTGGCTAGAAAGAGGCAGGAAACAACCCAAAGCCAAGCTGAGACAAACAAATGCAAATGGCAAAGAATAAGTGTGCCCAGGCACAGACTGAGACAGAAGAGACACTAAAAAGAGGTCTTTTCTATCGTTATTTATTCCTCTCCAGTGCTGTGGAGAGTGACTCTGAGTAGGTGTCAGACTCCAGACTCGGTGTCTCCCCATCCCACCCTGCAGCGTTTCCCAGCTGCCCTCACCTTTCCAGGCAAGGGCTTTTCAGGGCAGCATCTCCCTGGGATTTTGTCTGAAACCTGCTCAGTACATGCTTCAGGAAACAAATGCACCTCTTCAGAGGGCCTGGGGCATCCTGCCTGTCAGCTCACAGCCTGCAAAGCCCAGCCTAACCTGAGACAATGGTAGACAGTAAACCAAAAGGGCACCGAGCTTTTTCCATTACCACGAAGGGGTCTGAAAGCAGCATTATTTAGCTCAACTGGCTGCTCTTAACAAAAGACACATTGTTTCTCTGGATGACTTCTTCTAGGAAAAGCATGTGTGTGAATGTGGGAAACTTGGACTGGCAAGGCAGTGAAGGTCAAAGTTTAGTCATTTTCCCTTAAAACAGGAATTCAACACTTCATGGGTTTAAAAAACCCAGCAAACCAATCCCCCTTGAATTGCTTAAGTTTCACACTCTGTTCAAAACTAGGTAAGTGTCATTTGCTCAGCCTCTAAATTTTTTCTTATCCTGCAGAGTTTTAGATGGATCTGCGTCCAAACCATACGGGACCTGTCAGTCTCCTGGCCTGAATCTCCGCTTCCCTTCAGGCAGCAATACTTGTCACCACTGGCTTTTCACCCAGCTACTGTGCTGAACCACCCATGTCCCTAACTAGTGGTGTAGCCACTAACACTGTCCTCCACTGCCTTAGGGTAACAGCTCATCTCACATGTCATTTCTTCCCATTTCTTATCTCCTGCTTCAGTAGGATCACTGCAAGCAGAAAAAATTCATTGGTTTTCACATTATTGTTTAGGATATTTTCTTGTGGATAGTAATCAGCCAGCCTTGTCCATGCCAAGGAGGATATGCCAGTATGCTCTCAAGCTCCTGTAAGGCAAGCATGCCTTGAACAGGAACCGATGGGGGGAAATGGAGCAAGCAGAGACTTTCTCAAGCGAGAATTCAAGTGTTATGGCACAGGATTACATTAGGTCAAAATAGGCATTAAGATTCTTGCAACAATCCTGTGATTAAGACAGTTTTAATTTAACAAGGGCTAAAGCATACAAATATTTGAGTATTTGAATATCCCTTCCTAGTAACTGAAACTCCCAGTATCCATTAGTCATGGAGCCTTGGTTAACAGTGAAAGACACCAAGATGAGGCAAACTCTTCAGGGAGGCAGAGAAAATTTACTTATAGGAATAAAGTTAACTAGTTCTGTTACTCATAATTAAGATTTGAACATTATTTTTTCAGTTCAGATGCTGTGGTGTTTGTGAAGACACAGCTGGTAGTGTGGTATAATCTTTTTCTGCAAAGTTAGTTATTTTATTGTTATTTATTTGATTTCTTGATGATTACTGCAAAACATTCCAAGAGATTTGCAATGATCATTAGCTATGGAAAAAAACCTAGAGAAATGAGACATCCTGTGACCACAATAAGCCTTGCACAGCCAGATGTGATGCTACCTGTGTGCCAGGTTTGACACAACCTCATTGTAGCAAAGTGCTTCAGGGAAAGTCCAACTCCATCTTGAATGCCCATCTGAAAATAGTTCTCTTCATTTAGGCTGATGGGCTCTGTTAATTTATGTTATTTGTAGCTCATGCATTAATTAAAAAAAAAGAAAAAAAGTAGAGCAACCAAAGGATTTTAAGGGGCTATCTTTCCTCTCCTGGTGGGCATGACAAACATGTTGGCTCCCATCATTCAGGGGCCACCAGGCTTGAAAGGACAGCAGGATGGCAGACCTCTGGGTCAGATCTCAGAGGGTCAGCTCCAGCCCCCCAGCATGAAGACAAATAGGAGGAACTTAAGGGCACAGCCAAATAAGAAGCACAACAGAATGACTAATCATCATCCAAGGTCCTGCTGGTTTCTCAGCAGGGTGCCAGCACACACTGACCATTTCTGCTTGGACTTAGACCCACAGTTGGTGGTCAATTAATTTTTATGCAATCCTACATGTTTTTAACACAACTGTCACAAAATCCTTAAAATAATAGTGAAAGAAAAAATCTCTACAGCTTCTCCAAATGCAAGGACAGAGTTTGGCATTAAATCCACAGAAATTACAGTTTGTAAGCAGACACCCCATTGTGCTCTTGTGGTCACTGGCTGGGTTTTGTGAGTTTTGTCCCTGAAAAGAACAAGTTCCTTTGTCCAAATAACTGGAAGAATGGGGAATATAATTAAAAAAGCCAAAAGACCCTCTGCCTAAGAGGTAAGTCCATCCTTCTCTGGATGCAGACCACCAACCATTGCCCCATGGCTGTCAGGTGGGCAGGAGTGCCAGGCAAAATGGGGGAGCTCACCCTGGCAGGCACCTCCTTCTGCAGGGCGCTGGGCCAGAGGAGTCTGACTGTGGGCACAGAACAGCTCCTACACCCACTTCCCCAAGGCGAGCCTTCCAGATCCGTGTTTCTAGTATTTCCTAAGCCCCATGAGTCCATGAAATCCCAATCACTAACCAATCTCTCATTATCTTAAAACCAAAAATCCCGTTAATGGCTTTACCTCATACTCTGCAGCTCTGGAAACCTGCCCAGATCCTTCTTGAGTTACTTACTTCAGCTGATGATTTTGGCAGGTTTTCCCCCTAGATCTTGGCTACTGTTCCATGAATAAACTGTGTCTAACTCTCTTGTTCTGTGGTTGTCTGTCCTCTAGCTTGAGTCCACAGGGCATTCATTCCTGCACCCATTCATAGGCTAAAAACTGAGTAGGCAATTAATCAGTGCAATGCACAGCAGCTCACAGGCACCTACAATCAATTAACAACTTCGCCATGGGTTCATTAGGTGAGAAAATGTTTCCATGCATACCCATATAATAAAATCACTGACAGTGTTTAAACCTGCTTTCCACAGAGCTTTATTGCACCAGTTCTCCCATGACAAGGGTGAAAGCTGCAGCCCTTGCTCCTGTGACTCCTTTAATAAAGTTTAATGAAGTTCCCATTTACAAGCATCTCTTGTGCTATTATCTGGCATGAGCTACAAGAGACAAAAGCTTTCAGAGCCAGCACCTTATTCTTTATTAATAATATGGTTAGGCTTTAATTTGGGGATCTTTGTAGGTCAGCGGGTTTTAACCATCCTCGTTTCCAGCGCTGAAACCTGAGCAGGGGCTGCACAAAGACAAGGCACAGACACAGAGAACTGGTGGAAGAAAGTAGCCCAAAGTTTCAAGTTGAGACACCATCCATCCAGAAAGCAGACAGGGTTGTAGGGTAGGATCTCAATTCCCCAGAGACATGCATTTGCACCAGGTAAAACATAATAGGCTTCTACAGTTTTCTCATTTCTCATTTTCAGCCTCTGGAGAGTTGAGTCCAACTGAAGTTCCCCATGATTTACCTTTGAGGTATATCCATGGAGAGCTTACAGCCAGGTTCAGGATTAACCCCATCAGTGCCTGTTGCTTTCTCAGCTGCATTTTAAGCCAAGCAGCTCTAACAGGACACTAAAATGCTGTTTTCAGGAGGCATGGGCAACCTACTGCTGGGTGCTTGCATCAGCTGTCACCATCCCCAGTGTAAAACCCACTCACAATGGTGACAAGGACATTGGAGACTGTAACTCCTTGGAGAAAGAACTGGGATTTCTTTATCCCTCCTGAGGTAAAATAGAGACATTTCATGAAAATAATGTGAGTGAATTTTACTTGCAGACATGTCCTTTACCATACCACATGTAGCCTTAGAAGACCATTGCCCCTTTGAGCCAGGTGGGTTGAAGGACTTAGAGCTCTCTTGGCCACCACTCACAGGCAGTCACAGTTTCCTCTTTGTGCTGAGTTAACGGCACAAGCAAAACTGGGAGCTGTGCTCAACATACACCAGCTGCTGCATAATGACATACAAACAAAGGAAACCCGTGTTCCCAGGCCTGGCATCTCCCTGCAGAACAGTCTCCTCTTTGTGGCTTCAAAGAGCCCAGCGCTATTTATGGCAATTCAGTTTCTGTTCTTCAGTAATTTCATGTTCATTGAAAAACAACTTTCTAATTTGGGAATGCCATACAAAGAGCACAGACGGGATGGATTTGTCAGCTGCTCCTCCCAGTAAAAAATAGAAAAAATAATAATTATACCAAGTCTTCCATCAGCAGACTCTTCCCCCGTTCCCCACCAAAGAGCTTTATCGGCCTCTGCATTTGCAGGTGGACAAGTACCTCACCTCTGGCAAAGCACTTCCTCAAGGGCAATTGTGAAGGAATGCACAGGGCAGGACTCACACAAGGTCACTCTACATTTGCCAGCTTGGATTAAGCTGTGCAGACTCATTGACACATAAATATATCTGGGGGCTTGTGTGAGACAACAGTGCAGCTCCTGACCTTCCGGGAAGCTTGTGAGGGACATTGCTTTGTATTTATGGTGAATGCAACAACAGGCTGCATGTGATTTGAAGCACAGAACTATAGAACAGTTGGGGTCAGAAGGGACCTTAAAGACCATCTCATTCCAACCTCCTTGCCATGGGCAGGGACACCTTCCACTTGACTGGAGTGCTCAAAGCCCCATCCAACCTGGCCTTGAACACTTATAGGAATGGGGCATCTACAACTTCTCTGGGCAACCTGTTCCAGTGATTCACCACTCTCCCGGTGAAGAATTTCATCCTAATACCTAATCTAAATCATGAGTCCAAAACCAGTGTCTCATTGTTGGGGAATATTTGAGGGGAAGGTGAGAATTGCTTCATAATGCTGTGAAAGAGCTACAAATGGGCTACAAAAATAGCTTGAAATATCTGCATGACTGCCATTGCTTACCATGGACCTACATACCTGTCACAACATCTGCTTGAGAAGCCTAAGGTGAAGTTGAAAGGCTTTTTTGAATTCCAGAATGATTTACTATCCAGTTCCTTAAATCTCAGGGTAAACAAGAGCAAACTGAGAAGTTCCTACCTGATTTAAGAGCATTTCAGAAAGACCCTGTCTAGATAGTGAATGCCAACACAGACAGAGCACAGAACACCTGGCAAAGTCATGACCACCATGCTTAACTTGGTTACAACTGAAGAAACACTCCTTTTGTTCCACTTCTAAGCTCCAACTTACTGATTTTGGAGCTCTCAGTTTTTATTCACAGGTCTGTTTGGAGACCACATCACCCTTTCTTTTTAAGTGAAGCTTCCAGCCCTTCTGGTTGCAGGAGAAGTTTTAAAAGTGTGACACAAGTCGAGCAAAGGATTAAAATGTCATAATAATATCTTAAGTCTGCCCTGAAATGAGGTTTCAGACAGTTTGGAGTCTCCTTGATGTGTTTTGAATACTTCTCATAGCTTTAACTTTAGCTTCTTAGAAAGTTCACATCTCATTAAGGCAGACAAAAACATAGATGACTGTTTGACCTGAGCAAATCAGATGCACCGTCCTAAAAGATAACATGATTTTTGGCTAAGTGTGTGTGTGTCTTCAGCAGTTTGCTATTTGACCTTTCCTTCTAAACAGCACTTCAGCAGTAGGATGGGGAGCTACTCCCCAGGCAATTTTTTGAGCCACTTTGTCATTATTAAGTATTTAAACATCCTTTTAAAATTCTCTCCGAATTTCAAATTACCCACCATGAAGGGTTTGTTCCTTCTTAACTGTGCATATCCTCAAAGATTCCTACTTGCATAAGTCTCCTTTGCACTAAAGTGCAAGCCTTGGACAACCAGTTTCTAAGTTTTCCTAAAGTCTTGCTAAATCAATACAAACCGGTTCTGGATGGGGCATTTTACGTCTGGGCTGCTGGGAGATCTGGAGAGCATTTTTTCCTGCTTTGTGATGCCTTGAAGTCCAAGGCAACTAATGAAGGGGCTGGAGCAGGTACTGAAGCATTTCTGGTGTTCTGGTCAAAAATGGGGGAGGAGAAGCTTGGGGCCGAATCTGCAGGCAGCCTCATGTTTCCAAGTCCAGAAAATCATTTATATTGGACTCAGAAGATTTAAGACAATATCAGCTTTCACCAGAGGTAATTTGGGATTTTGGGGTAAAAGAAGTATCTGGTTTCCAAGGTTAGTATGTTATTCAGGAAGAAGCAGGGTCGGGAGACTGAGTGCCAGAAGATAAAAATGAAGGGACATAGCACAAAAAGTTCAGCAAAGGCAGTAAGGTATGCCATAGATTAATTTTCAGATCAACTGTGCAGAAAGACACAATTAGATGAAGTGTAATTACCTAAAGTCAAACAAGTGTGCAGAAACAGAGCTAGCAAAATAAGCTACTTCTTTAGATCTCCTGAGTGCAGCACATTGGAGGTGAGCAGGTTCTCCATTAGCTGGAGTCTCCTTCATGTACTCTTAGAACTATAATTAATTATATTTTCCTCTTTCTGAGGGATTTTCCATGTTTCCAGAAATGATTCCAGAGTAGGTTACATAATTTAGTCTTGTCCCACCAGCGCTGCCCCAGCACATCAACACAATAGCCACAGGTCCCAGTCTGGGGCTCTCTGTAGCCCAGCCCAGATCAGGGGCAGCTCTGAACCAAGGGCTCACTGGAAACACAACATGCCAAGCCATGTCAGTCCTCACCAGACTCTCAGGCAGGGATGAGAAGCAGCACAACTGTACTGCAGCTTAGCCAGTGAGCAAGGATTGATAATCACCCTCAACCCATGGACAAAGACTGCCAGGGATCCCCCTTCCCACCACTCCAGGTATTTCCCAATGTCCATGTCACAACACATTTTTTTTAAGAATTAGCTAAGTACAAGAATTCAGATAGCTACAGGAACTAAACCATAGACTTTACTTTTTTTTCTTTTTTTTTTCCTGACTGCAGGTATCAAATTTGTGTATTCAAATTAAGTCACAAATGCAAACGATGGAGCAATGAGCTGAACCGACCACTTGCCATTTGTTTGGCTCTTAGTGCTTCAGCAGCCACAGAGCTCAGCCACACCTGCCCTCCTCTCCTTCCACAGACAGAGAGAAGAAATTCAGCTTTTCATTCTCTCATGCTTCAATTAGTTTTGCAGCTGTGGACAAATCTTCACATGAATTCACAGCACTGCCTGAAAGGAAGGAGACATTTCTCTTCTGCTATGCCCAAGCTCACTAGGGTTTCGGGTCGTAAAGTCACAGCCAGTGAGTGCTGCTTTTCTTGTGGGGTATTTTTAATTTCAAACCAGTTTCAGTTGTTTAAACATTTGTCATTTAAGTGGTTTATAGTAGGATTAACTCTTACCTCACTCCATGGGCACCATTAATGTTGATAAAGTGGACTGGGAAGATGCCCAACCAAGCCATTGTGCGTCCAATGCATCCAGGGTGAGAAGATACCAGTTCCTTTGCTGCAGTTTACTGCTAAGTCTCCACACTTTTGCAAGGAGAAGAAATGGTTGTGAGTGCTGAATTTTCTGTCACCATTAGTGATGCTTTATGGGAGTGAAACAGAAACATTTAAGCACTGGTTTCCTTTTTATTTTCCTTCATGAAAACGTCTGCATTACAATATTAAACTTTTAAGACCCCAGTGGTCATGGGGCATGTTTGGGCCCCAAGACCTTTGGCTTTGCACAGCAACAGACACTTTGGAAGGGATCCTTGGAGGGCAGCGGTAAGAAAGGTGTTTCACTAGGGAGCAGAGGGGTGTTCGTAAACAGAGTTGGGCTTAGGTGCTGACCCTGCACCAGCATTTCTCTCCAGCAAGGATCTGGGTCTCAGAGCCTAAAATGAGTTCATTCTACTGTTTGTAGGCAGCTGTGGCTCCTTGTGTCAAGCATCTTCTTCCCCTACCCAGTTTTGGCATCCCCTTCTTTCAGAAACAGAAGCCTTTGTCAGTGAGAGCAGCAAGACAGTCAGTAATGTAAGAGCCTTGGGAGCCTTTCCACACACTGAAAAGCTTTTATGATCAGTTGCTGCCAATATTCAGTCACAGAGACAGGTTTCCACCTCAGATCTTGGATATACATCTGTGTCCTCAACCAACCACAGGCTACACGCTTGCAGTAGTAATACTGGAGGAATCACTAGGGTGTATGTTAAGCACAGAAAATTGGAGTAAATGCTCATGATAGTGCCTTTTAACCCCTGTCTGACATGTGAACACAATACAAAATGGGAAATTTGGCTGTGGCATGCAGGGAACTGAGCAACTTGGCCCACACGCACTACATGGGAGCAGAATTTGGCCTCCAATGTAGAAGTCTACTTCTCAAATTCAGCATGTGTTTTGGTGTGAAAGAAACCCCAAAAAGGCTCCAGAGGGAATCACAGATGGGGACAGTCCCCAAAAACAGAGAAGGCACATCTCCAGTGAGTCACCTCTTTCTGGAAGGGGGATGTGTTTTTGCAAGGCATCTTTATTTCAGTCAGAGTCACTCCTGAGTCACACCAAAACAACACCATTGAGATGACCAGGCAAAGAAAAATATCCACACTGCCTTTCCCAAGCAGAACAGCTGGTAAGTGCCAGCTTGGGACATAACAGCATCTGTCTGCAGCCCTGGTCCCTTTTGGAGAGCCCTTCCTCCTCTCTGAATCCTAAAGCCCAAAAGAGGATGGGAAAGAGGCTTGGAGTTCAAACTGGAGCAGTTGGGGTCTCCAGAAGGGATGTGGTTGCCCACCGTGTCCCTCTGCAGTGAGTCAGGTGCCTGGAGGACACTCAAATTGCACCACCCTGGCTCTTGTGCAGCTGCCAAGGCCAATCCCTCCAGCTGCAGAGGAGTCTGCCAGCCCTGATTGCTGTGAGCCAGAGCAATTCATCAGGGGCAACAGGGAGACTGGGGGGACAAGTGGGGTGCACAGGAGGCAGGAGAGAGGAGAAAATGGATCAGGGGAAGAGTGGAAAGAGGATGTCTCCTAAGAAAACCGGAAAGCACCTACACATACTACAAAAATAAATACTATTTTCCTGACCCTAATTTTGACACGTGAAAATAGACCCTTTTTCTATGCCTGCTGGTGGATCTGGGGGTTGATCTCAGCACTTGCAAGGGGTGTCCCCTTGGGGAGCACACACTCCTCAGTGACAACCTTTACATCAGGACAGAGGTATGGAGAGACCTGAATCTACCCACTGCTCCTTCTCACAGCTCCTGCAGACCCAACAGTCAAAAAGCCCCAGATATCGGGCAACTTTAGCAACCCCAGGGAAAAGACGTGATTCATCCACACACACCCACCTCAAAACTAACATCTCAAGACTCTATTTCCTTTCACTGAAGAAGCTTGTACCCCTCAAGGTTGAAAGCTTACCAAAAAGACACAAGTGGGATCTACTGTTTCTGCATGGTTTATGAAGAGAGCACCTGTGTGCATGTAGGAGGAAAAATCATCCACTCAAGCTTACGTGCCCAGGGAAAGAACCCTGTGTCAAGCCCATTATTTCAAACCACCATCATTTTCCTAGAACTGGTAGGGATTTGGGTTAATTTGGCTTGCAGATGGGGCGAGACTCTCACATGGGGTCAGTCACAGAAGCCCAGTGTCTTTTGAACATGACCACACAACAGCTGTAAGTCTGAGCAGGATGCTGACAGTAAGTAACATCAGCTTCTTGTCTGGGTGGCTGAGGTTCCACAGTACGGAGCCAGCAGCTTTCTCAGCTCTGGTTAAAGCACATAGTGAGCTAAATACAAAAAACCAGGCTGAAGCCAAGCCTTTGTAAGCTGAAAATATATAATCTGCTGCTAAAGTAGGTCTTGATTTTTCTTGAGCTGGCTCTCTGGTCCACATTCCTGCTTCAGCTGCTTCAAGTTGCATCAGGCGGAAGCATCACACTACAACTTGTTCACAGCTTGGACTGTGGCTTGGTTTCTGAAGAAGTGAGCCAACAAGTCAGGTTGATTCAGTCCTGCCACACAGCAACAGACTTGTGTCAGTATTTGGGTGTTCTTTGGGCAAGCTTCCATTAAAAGCAGTTTATTTTCCCTGAAGCTTTGGCAAGGAAGTAAATATGCTAGAAGGGGCAAGACACACACGGCCTATCCATCAGCTTCTTTCCTCTGCATGAGTGATGTTATTATTAACACTATAATCCATCTATCTGGCATATCTGAACATATTCATATTCAGGACCCGTTTCTGTCAGCCCTCCTTTGATAGTTCCAAATGAGGGTACCCAACCCAGAGGGCATGAGGCTTTCAGTGGGCTTTCATTCTACCACTCCTACCATTTCCTGAACTTCCCTTCACTTACTGCTAGATGGAGGAGGAATGATTGACTCCAGAATGTGGGGGTCAAGTTAACCCTCAAAATGACTGGAGACTCTACCAAACACCTTCAGCAAAACTCAGAAATCTTTACTGATACTTGCTTGTATCTGCAGGGAGCTTGACACAGCAGAGGATAGCTGTAGGGCCCTGAAACAACAGTGGGTTTGCTCCCTTTGGGGAAAACCCAGCACCCTGGGGTCATCGCTTCACACAGCCCAGGTGACAGAAGCAAAGCCCCATGTGGGTTGCAAACAAAGCAGCAGAGGAACACTGACCTGATGAACGTGTATACATGCACATACCACATAAATATACGCTTTTTTCTAGTTCTTCTCTGTATTCATGAAATTAGATGAGGGCTCTGCATGTAGGCTAGCAAATAACTCACCACATGAACTGGGGCTGTCTAGAGATTTTACATCTTTTTTTCCATTAGGAACAAGAGACTACTGTAATTCTGGAACTGAGATGAACT
The DNA here is from genome assembly GCA_013400415.1 of Scytalopus superciliaris. NCBI lineage: Eukaryota > Metazoa > Chordata > Aves > Passeriformes > Rhinocryptidae > Scytalopus > Scytalopus superciliaris. Next base: position 771,022 of record VXBX01004429.1, read on the forward strand.
GAAGGCATCCGATTCCATGCAAATCCCTATGATATCAGTCTGATTATGGGGAAAAAAATGAAAGTTCAACAACACAGGAGTTGGAGAAAAGCCAAAGAATAGGCAAAATGAGAGGCTGAGCCCTGCTCTGAGCAAAGTTAAAAGAAGTTGTTTTTTCTACCTTCTCCCTTTAGCGTGGTCAGTTTGCATCCACACATTTCTACCACATAGTAGTGTTCCTTCTTGAAAAAAACATCTACATTTGCAAGGCTGGCAAGTCTGTCATCTTGCCACATGGCTCTCACAAAAGTCAGGAAAAATTATTTATCTTGAAGGTATTTATTACTGGATTGGTTTTAAGAAATGGTCTGTAAACTGCAGAAGAAACATCTGAAATTACATCAGTGATTTAACAGACACATGTTGCAAATGTATTTTTACATTAAAGGAATTACAGTTTCCAGCCTATTAACACAGTGCTGCATGCAGGGACTACAGCTTGTGTAACTCTGCCTCTGAAAGATCTCCAGAGAGCTCTGTTGCACGGCAGAAGCTGAGAAAGCAAACCCTCACAGCCTGGCACCCTTTCAAGTGCTACCTTGCCCTTTCCCTGCTTCTGCAGCTTCACCTTTGCTACTGAGTTCTCCTTTTTTCAGGCCAAGCTTTTATATACATGCATAGCTATGCATGCCAAACACCAAAGGGAGGAGGAACTGGCTCAATTCAGAGTCTGTTTCCCATTTTGGATATCGTCACCACCACACCAAGTGCTCACCCCTGGGTGGAAAGAGAGAAGAAGCCTGAGAAATAAGAGCCGCCTGAAAACTTTTTCCATCAGAAGTCTAGACACGTCATTACAGGGAAACAGTTTGAAACAGAGGCACTCTGAAAGTGAAAATTCCTGCATAAAAAAAGTAGCTCAAGAAGGGTTTCCTAAAGTATTTGAGTGATTTTATTCTCCCTCCTTTTCATTTCATGAGATGTTAATGATAGCATGTCACAAGATAACACAGACGCTCAGCTGTCCTATTGTATTTTGAGTATCAGCCAATAGTCAGAACCAATTTAAAACACCTTTTTATTTATATTTTTTTAACGTCAGGCTTTTGTTACGTGAGAGCCAAGGGATTTTTCAAAACAAAGACGTCATTCAAAATGCATAGGGAAGTCTGCCTCTTTGGTTTGGTAATGTAAAATTTATTTTTAGTCCAAAAAGTCAGTTTTTTGAAAGGTCACTGGGAAGGCACAATTGCAGATGCTGAGGTTAGCTGAATGGCTCCTTCTTATTCAGCCCCTCAGTCATGAGGACTAGGGAAAATTGGCAGATGGTCCACCCATCACTGCGAGAAAAGCTTGTTTTAGTCTTAAACAGGAGACCATAGACTCTGGAAATTAATGTGAACTGTTGTGTCATATTAAAGAAACACTAAAACTGATCTGACGTTTAAAATATTTAAATATTTTCCAGTCAAGACTGCCCATTGTTTGAGTGCTTGGTCTCTTCCCCTCCATCCCCATCCCTGATAGGGATAAATAAAGTAGCTTATGCACCCAGGGCCCATCCTCTGAAGTTGAACCATTTAATCACAAAGAAAAGAAAAAGCCCAACAAGAAATATAAAGTTCAAATAACTTTGTGTCAGTGGTCTTAATTGTAAAAATCTGTGTGGGAGAAAATCCTCCCAAAGATGCAGACTGAGCTGCTGATACTGGTGGATAATTTTTTTCCTAAGGCTTAAGGGAAACAAAGAGCCCAGTAAGGCTAAAATCTGGCTGTCTTTAGATGCCTGTTTAAGGTGACTGTGTCTCACTATAGGAGAATTTAATGATCTGGGAAGAAAAGTAGAGTTTTTCCCTGACAGTTCTTACCCAGTTTTTTGGACTTTCGTGAATATCTTTGTGTACTATGAGTATTTACAAAATATGTTCCTACACCCTCAGGTACTCACACTCTGCTCAGGACCATCACACTCCTATGCCTGCTCTGAACCATGGGCAATGCTTTGATTCTGATCTTTAGGCTTGAGGGAAGGCAGCATTTGAGCATGAGCATTTCACAAAGGTACCTGCTCCAAGGTCCATGGGGATGTGTGATATTAACGTGCTCTAGCAAGGCTTTTCACCCAGGGGTGAGGCAGAACTGAGATGTGCTGCTAAATGCAGATGTTGAACAGAGGTGATTTGACACTTCATCC